>JASDQU010309802.1:110611-125022 GCA_032191745.1 Picea mariana | reverse complement strand
TACTCTCAGCAAGTTGCAGCTTGCAAAACAGAGGTTGTAGCCTTACAATGAGTTGGTGCTCATATGTATGATAATGTAAAGAATGTAAATAATACTTATCATATAAAGAAGAAGATTTTTTTACCCTGTATGGGTTTCCTTGGGAAATATTTGTCTCTGTGTTTCTCATATATGTGACTGATGTTGAATGTGCCATTGTGTATTTCCCTGCATTATTGTGATCATCATTGAGTGCCTTGTAAAGATTTTAAAAGAATCATAATTGTTTAAGCACGGTAACAACTGATTCACCCCTCCTCTCAGTTTTCCAACAATTGGTATCAGAGCCATCCCCTTTTATCTAAGGGTAGATCCTAGAGCTTAAACATGTCAAGCCATGAAGGAAATTCAACCAATAAGTCCCCTCTATTCAATGGAACAAACTTTGCCTTCTGAAAAGTTAGAATGAGAACCTACATAATGTCGCTAGGTGCAGATGTCTGGGATGTGGTAGATAATGGTTATGTAAAGCCAGTTGTGCTAGCTAATAAGGATGAAAAACTAGAATTTAGCTCAAGGCTAAGGCTATGAATGCTTTCTTGAGTGGGCTTGCAGAAGCAGAATTCGTAAAAGTTATGCACCTAGGAACTGCCAAAGAAATGTGGGACAAACTCATTAGCAGCTTGTTGGCAGCCATTTTGCATTTTTATCTTTTCCTTACAAGCTGCCTACACAAGGCTTTAGAACCCTCAATACTCGTCGCAATTCTTTAAATAAAAATACACGATTATCTTGCGCATTTGTACACCTGCTTTTGTTTTCATTTTCACGACTGCAAGCGTGAAAACCTTGAGTTCGAAGTCATGTCGATGGCATTAAAATTATCACTGGATTATTATGAATACTCTTGTTCATGTGGTCATTTCACCTCTAAGTCTATAATGGTCATACAGTTGGCAAGACACCAAGCCTTGATTCACTTTGGATTTGACTTTTGTTAATATGACTTCATTTTATAAGTTTGTGATGTAATGATATTCTGGTGATTTTGATTGAGTCCTTGATACAATGGTGGTATGATATTATATTGTATCTGATCAAATTCCTTGGTGCAATTGTTTCATGAGAACAGATTAACATTGTGATTAAACCCATGGTGCAATGGTCAATGTAGTGGTTTCTTTGAATCATACACATACTATTCTTGATTTAACATACAGACCAATTGTTGGTTATGAACACTAGGGTTTTCAAATAGTAATTGGATATTTGGTCATAATCTTTTGGTTATGAATGTTATGGATTTCATGTGAATAATCTATTTGATATTGGGTCAAAATCTTTGGATTGTGATGTGAATGATTTGAATTACCGAGGCATCGTCGATTGTACATATCAAAATGAATGTTTTGCATGGTTTATTTTCATTCCACCACCCTCGCATGCATAGGCATTAAATGCCTACCTTCCATCTCGGGCTACCTCTGTTTGTTTTGAGAAAAATGTGGGAGTTGATCCTTTCCCTAGCCTGTCTAACCTCCTCACCGTTTACCCTGCTGACTGTGTGTTCTCTCCTATGGCACCTGTAGTGCGCATAGAACCTAATGGCATCCAAATGTTGTTGTTATTTGACAATGCTCTTGAGGACCTAGAGAGTAATGGGTGGTTAGTTTTCATCCAAAAATTTGAGGGTTTCAACCTTGCGGTCGCTCAGTAGTTTTCCCTCACATTCGATGGATGTAGGGCCAAAGTTGGAGACATCCAGCTCGAACTAAATGAAGAATTCCTCAGCTTAGCCACTGGTTTGCTAGCCAAGGGGGAGAGGTGGTTTAAGAACTCGAAGGTGGATGAAGTGCCATGGACGCTTCTGTTTACATTGAGGAAAATTGTCAGTTGTGACAGAGGTATACCATTCACTGCCCTTAAGTCTAGGTGGCATGATTTATTGGCCATTGTTAAGTAATTTGTGACTTGCGAAGGTCGATATGGTTTAGTGTTTCTTTACCACCTCCAACTGCTTATGAATTTCATAGATTTCCCTTTGAATATGCCTCACTACCTCCTACGTATTCTATATAAAATGGCTAAATGATTTAAGTGGGAGAAGGCTGACTCTAGCCTCTTCCATCACTGTTTGATCAAAATCATTATTGTTCATCATTTGAGGCTGAGTGGTGACTGTTGGCAAGATTTCCTATTGAGGAATGGCTTTGCCATTCCTGAATGTGTTCAAGTAGACAAGACCATGGTCACTGAAACCCTTGTCAGGCATGTCGTGCCACCTCCTACCCTCCTACCCGTTGTCGAACCCTCGACCTACCCCAACATTGACTTACCCGACACCATGCCCGACCCATGTTCGAAAGACAATACTAAGATGGTTAAGAGGCCTGTAAGGAAGAAGGGAAAGGGTAATACAGATGTCAACAGAAAAGGTAAGAAGGCTGCACAATGAGTATCTAGGTGTGCTCGTAACAAGCCCAAACAAAACATAGACCAGAAGCCAATTCTTCTGAGTGAAGACTCGGATTCTGAGATTGAGCGATTTTTTACCGAGGAGTACCCGTACTCACATGGCCTTTGTTCTGTTGAAACCTATGACTACATATCCAACCTCCCACCGTGCCTTAAGGATGACCCTAACTTCCCCAGGATCAAGTTTGATAGTAGAACCCCTGGTAATTTAAAAGATTCCTCAACTGTAATGCCATGGCCCGATCAAACATAGTGCACTCAATGCAAATCTTGGCTCGAATGATACTATATAGATGTACCTCTATTGTATTCCAAAATTAAGTCCTTGGAGGACCAGGTGACTGTGTTGTATAAGGAAAATGATAGACTGCAAGCCAACGATAAGAGGCAAAAGACCACAGGCTCTATCGTGTTCAGAAATGTTGAGGCAACCACTGCCATTGTTAATTTGAAGTTAGTCTGACCAAATCGTATCTCTATAGTCAGGGTATGACATTTCAACAATGTTTTTACAACGATTCTGTTTATTTTGAATTAGCAAGAATGATTTCGTTTTGAATTAGCAAAAGCTATTGTGTTTGCGTTGATTTGTTTGCTAAATCGAATATAGTTCTGTTTTGATTGAATCGATTTAACATGATTTTTTTTTCTTGAATTAGCATAAACGATTGTATTTGTTTTGAATTAGTAATAAAATAATTTTTTGATAGATCGCATACATTCCTGTTACCATTCGATTAATTCAATACGATTTCATTTGTTTTGAATTGGCATAAAAAATTTGGTTTGTTTTACCAAGAATGATTTTCTTAGGTAATAAAGGCTCTGTTTGATTGACCACATGCATTTCTGTTATCATTGGATTATTTTAAAACGATTTTGTTTGTAAATATGACCAGCTACAGAATCGAGAGATTCTGTAGCTAGTCATAAAATTTGGATTTTTGTTGATTTTACAATTAAAACACTATCTAAAATTGTTTACTCTTGTCCATCTACAAGTACACACGAATTTCAATGGGAATTGGATCTGTTGTGGCAGTTTAGAACATTTTTTTTGTTACATAGTTTTGGTTTAGGTTGTTAGTCTTAGGCAGAAATAGCAATCTGGGAGATTGTTCCCAGATTTTTGCAAACAGTTTTGATATTTTCCACAAGGATTGTTGTATTGTGTGGCCTTTATATACTCATTATTTTTTGTAAACAACCCATCACTGTTGAGAGAACAAAGACTATGGACTTATGATTATACAGACTCGAATAGAAGTGGATTTGTTGTACGGCTTTAGCTTCAATTTATCTTACTTTTGTTCAAGTTTTGTGCATAACAATTTGTAATTAGATTATTGACTACTTTAGATATCAATGATTTGTTACAGGTTAATGCGTTATGACTTAAATTTTGTCCATATTTGATGTGTCTCATCTTACTCACAGCGATTACTCTGTTTGAATTTAATGAATAGAAGGTTTATCTTCTTTGTTAAATGAACGGTTATGTACAAATCTTTGCACTGGGATTTATCTAAATGTGATGATCTGTAAATTATGAGATTGTTGTTATTTTATGTCTTGTTTGTTCTGGCATTCGTATTCAAAGAGCGTTGTTGCTTCCCGTTATAAGAAGCTTGTGGAAAATTTGGTGCGGGTTTCTCCCATCAAACAACTAAATCAAGTACTGTGAACGGGACAAATAGGAAGCGCTTCAACAGGTCAGTTTGTTAGTGCTATTCAATTAGTTAATTAATATATACATATTTTGTAATCTGAACACGTTTCATTGTTCATCTCTATAGTTCAGATTTATAGTTAGGATTTTTATTTTAATTGCTTAGCTTAGATAGCTTTCATTTTATTCCTTTCTCATAAAAATTATAAAAATAAAAAATAATAGCTTCGCTGTTATAAGACAATTTACAAATTATTTTTGCAAATTTAGATCAAAATTTGTATTCTGTAAATACTGCACATATATAATTGAGATTTAATTCTGTTGATAGTTAAACATTTAAATAAGTAGAGTTATTGTTTTATGATATTAGTTAGTAAACTGTATATATATTCTAGATTTGTATATAGTTTGCAGTAGCTGCTTTTTCACTTAGATTAGTTTCTTTAGCTTAGTTTTTCTTTCGTTTTCCTAGGACTTAGATCATCCAACGGAGCCGCTAAACCCGTCGGAGTGGATCATTCCAAACGGCTTGGGTTATTTAGACAACCCTGGACCGGATCCACCCCTCCAATTGACGAGCAATCAATTTCGCCTGTCAACAAATGGCGCTAGAAGGAGGGCCGACTGACAAGCTGGCCTTGTAGGAGCCTTTATTTTAAATGTATTCAATTTCCCCCATGGCTCCCCAAATCACTGTGTTGGAACATGCTTTCAACTTCCCATTACCCAATGTTCCCAATGAGACAGTCTCTCGCTTGTCCAAAATCACCTTTGATGGTGAAGGAAATATATCTGCTAAAGACCACCTTAACAAGTTTTGGTGCAAATGCACCAAACATGACATCTCAGATTTAAGAGTTTTATGCAAACTGTTCACTTTTACTTTTAGAGGCTGGATTAAACATTGGTTTGAATCCTTTCTAGCATGTCACATTTTTTATTGGTTTCAATTTGTAGATGAGTTTCTAGATGCTTTTGAAATTTATGATTTTGATCAATTATGTGAAGAATTTCATACTTTGATAATCAACGACGATTCATCTTCAGAAGACTTTTTGACAAGAGTCTATCATATCCTCTGTAAATTTAATCTCGATGACATGTCATTGGCATTAAATCTCTTCTATGATGCTTCCATCCCTTCCATCTAGTCATGTTCAATCATGAATGAAGAACCAATTGCAAATCCTATCACTCAACTGCAAGAACAATCTTCTTCGCAAGAAGAGAAAAATTCTTCTGATAATGTTGAACAAGCCAGGGAGGTAGAATCTATTGATCAAGCTCTTATTGACAACCAAATTGGATTTTCCTTTGAATCATTGTATTTTCAGTCTAAGACTAGTATGGAAGATGATTCGTTTCTGGCTCAAGGTGAATACCCTCATTCTTGTAACTCATGATCTAATCAACATTTAAAATTATTCATTGAAGAACACTCAAGCGAAGAAAATCATCTTGAATGTTCTAGTACTCCTATGAAACTGATTAGAGAAGAAGAAACCTTAAACTGTCATCCTCAAAACGCACTTTGTTCATAGGAAAGACTAGATGTTTGTCACATAAATTTTGAATTATCTATCACACAAAAGGCAAATCCAGATGATCATATTATGTTGAGGAATTCGTCACCAAAACAGAGTAAGAGTTTTAAAGAAGGTGAAGAGAATTGTCTTGAGAATACCATTGTTGAGTATCATAGTTCAAGAGATTCTTTTCATCTGCTTATTTTTTATTCCTTTTATTCTTTATATCATGATCTATTCTTAGATTCTGGTGGACTTGACATCTTACCTACAACATCCTACTCCTTTCCACCACAATCATATCCTTTCGATATACTAAATTTTGGTGAAATCAATTCCAAACCTAACATTGATAAACTTGGATTTGATGCTTGTTCACTTTCATCACTCATATGGGAAGAGGACATGTTGCGAGATGATTTTACACAGTTTATTGTTGAAAAATACAATGCACTATATTTTATGGAGATCAAACATTCTAAGTTGCATATTCTTTCTTTAATTAGCTTGAATCTTAATGTTTATGCTTCACATTTTGAAATGATCAATCTCATCGAAGGAAACATTCAAACCAATGATCTAATTGATTGCACGAATCCTCCTATGATAAGTTTCCCATTGATATATTCATTTCATCAAAGTCATGGTTTGCATCCCTATTTTTTTGATGGGATCTTAGGATGGCTCGAATATTCATATATAAAAAAATTTCATAATAAAGACAAAGTTGTGCTTGCTTTCTTTTTACCTAAGTATCTTGAAAGTAGGTGTGACATATTTCTTTTAGATCCTCCATGTGAAGAAATTAATGAACACTTAGAGAATCATCAGGAGAATGGGGCATTTGAGCCTTGGTTGATGGTTATTCCATTTCCTTGTAATCCTAACAAGTTTTTCAAACCCACTTACACTTGCCCATGCCAATATGACCCTTATCACGACAAGATTGCACAATGGCTGGAGGATTCATACAACAAGAATATCCAAGGAAATGGTAAGATCATGCTTACTTTGTTTTTAGATGATGATTATGAAGGTAAGTGTGATATGTTTCTATCATTTGTTGATATATTACCATTCTTATTAGTAATGATTGATCTTGTTTCCATTGCAGGATTAGAGTTACTCCGATGGCTACATTGGAAACATGACTTCACGTAGTATCCTGATTTGTTTAATAGTTAGGGTAGGTTTAGGAATAGGTTTTCCTTTCAGTTGTATTTCTCACTATTTCTCTTTGTAATAATGCAGTCATGAATGCAAGTGGGCGCACCACAAGAACCATAATACGGCTATTGTCAAGGAAGTCCCCTTGATCCTTTTCTCTTTGCTTCTAGTTGAACATTTATTTTCAAAAAATGCAGTATCATCATGAAAATATTAAATGGAAAGTAAAGAGATAAATAAATTTGAATCAACCCTGACCCAAGGTACCACGAGTAAGACTTCTTTCCCATCAAACAGGATTTTCCTACTTTTTTTAGTCTCCCAAGGGATTTGTTGCATGAGGTTTTCAGATGCACGTTTTATACATATTTTTTTGTTTGGATTTTTTTGCTTTCAAATCCTTCTTCGCTTGTGTGTTTTGATTTCTCCCTTATTCTTACTAGTTTTTGCTGTGGAAATACACATACCTACATTATGAACTATTCAGACAAAGAAAACAAAAAATTCTTTCTCTGAAATGACTGCTGAAAAGCTGTCTAAACATCAATTGTAATATACTTCTGAAATTTACAGCCATGTTGAGAAAAGCCTGTTGTTCGAAAGAAGTTTACTGATTTCGATCTGTAAGTGAAGCATGTCACGATCATCATTTTCTTCTTACGCTGTCCCTGTTCCTTAAGAGAACAACTTAGAAGATGTCTCCCTGCTTTTGAAGGTCGGTTTTGTAAACAAACCATCTCTGAATCTTAATGAAGGATAGTTTTAAAAATTCTTTCAAGGTCTGTAAAAATATGTCTAACATATCATAATTTTCAGCGTCACCCCGCTCAATTATATATCTTTAAAAACTAAACAAATCATAAAAGAGCTGTGGGAAGTGCTTGTAAGCCCGCCGGGATGCTGTACAGGTCTGCTGGCAGTGGGTAAATGCATGCATGACGCCAAGACAACTTCACCAGGGTACTAAACAGGCCCGCTGGCAGCGAAGCAATGTCAGGTATATGAAAATTTGCAAATATGGAATCTCTAGACCTTAAAATGTCTTTTATTCTGATCTGGAACTTCTTGGCAGGATACGGATATCAGAGTGGGTTAAATGGAAACCCTGTCGAGGCTATGGATGCCTGCTAGCAACAATGGCTCTGTAAACAGTATTGGGGATTTTATCTTTAATATCATGACTCGTTGGTCTTAAGACTGTTATCAATTTTCATCTTTTAAGCACGGCTGGAATTCTTTGATTAATGATGATGTTTAAACAATTTTCTGATTGTATTTGAGTTAGAATTATTCTCATTATCATAATCTGGATTTTTTTCTTTTGGCAGAGATAACTACTTCTACCAGTGTGTCGCCATTGTTGGCAACCATTTTGCATTTTTATCTTTTCCTTACAAGCTACCTACAAAAGGGTTTTGAACCCTCAATACTCGTCGCAATTCTTTAAATAAAATGACACGATTATCTTGCACATTTGCACACCTTCTTTTGTTTTCATTTTCACGACTGCAAGCGTGAAAACCTTGAGTTCGAAGTCATGTCGATGGCATTAAAATCGTCACTATATTATTACGAATACTCTTGTTCATGTGGTCATTCCACCTCTAACTCTATAATGGTCATACAGTTGGCAAGACACCAAGCCTTGATTCACTTTGCATTTGAATTTTGTTAATATGACTTCATTTTATAAGTTTGTGATGCAATGATATTCTAGTGATTGTGATTGAGTCCTTGATACAATGGTGGTATGATATTCTATTGTCTTTGATCAAATTCCTTGGTGCAATGGTTTCATGAGAATGCATTAACATTGTGATTAAACCCATGGTGCAATGGTCGATGTAGTGGTTTCTTTGAATCATACACATACTATTCTTGATTTAACATACGGACCAATTGTTGGTTATGAAAACTAAGGTTTTCAAATAGTAATTGGATATTTGGTCATAATATTTTGGTTATGAATGTTATGGCTTTCATGTGAATAATCTATTTCATATTGGGTCAAAATATTTGGATTGTGATGTGAATGATTTGAATTACCGAGGCGTCGTCGATTGTACATATCAAAATGAATGTTTTTCATGGTTTCTTTTTATTCCACCACCCTCGCACGCATAGGCATTAAACGCCTGCCTTCCATCTCAGGATACCTCTATTTTTTTTGAGAAAAATGTGGGAATTGGTCCTTTGCCTAGCCTATCTAACCTCCTCACCGTTTACCCTGCTGACTGTGTGTTCTCTCCTATGGCACCTGTAGTGCGCATAGAACCTAATGGCATCCAAACTCTGTTGTTATTTGATAATGCTCGTGAGAACCTAGAGAGTAATGGGTGGTTAGTTTTCATCCAAAAATTTGAGGGTTTCAACCTTCCAGTCGCTCAACAGTTTTCCCTCACCTTCGATGGATGTAGGGCCAAAGTTGGAGACATCCAGCTTGAAATGAATGAAGAATTCCTCAGCTCAGCCACTAGTTTGCCAGCCAAGGGGGAGAGGTGGTTTAAGAATTCGAAGGTGGATGAAGTGCCATAGCCACTCCTGTTTACATCGAGGAAAATTTTCAGTTGTGACAGAGGTATGCCAGTCACTGCCCTTAAATCTAGGTGGCATGATTTATTGGCCATTGGTAAGCAATTCATGACTTGCGAAGGTCGATATAGTTTAGTGTTTCTTTACCACCTTTGACTGCTTATGAATTTCATAGATTTCCCTTTGAATATGCCTCACTACCTCCTACGCAGTCTGTATAAAATGGCTAAATGATTTAAGTGGGAGAAGGCTAACTCCAGCCTCTTCCATCACTGTTTGATCAAAATCATTATTGTTCATCATTTGAGGCTAAGTGGTTACTGTTGGAAAGCTTTCCTATTGAGGAATGGATTTGCCATTCCTGAATGTGTTCAAGTAGACAACACCATGGTCACTGAAACCCTTTTCGAGCCTGCCGTGCCACCTCCTACCCTCCTACCCATTGTCAAACCCTCATCCTGCCCCAACATTGACTTACCCGACACCATGCCCGACCCATGTTCGAAAGACAATACTAAGACGATTAAGAGGCCTGTAAGGAAGAAGGGAAAGGGTAATACAGATGTCAATAGAAAAGGTAAGAAGGTTGCAAGATGAGTATCTAGGTGTGCTCGTAACAAGCCCAAACAAAACATAGACCAGAAGCCAATTGTTCTGAGTGAAGACTTGGATTCTGAGATTGAGCGATTTTTGACCGAGGAGTACCTGTACTCACATGGCCCCTATTCTGTTGAACCCTATGACTATGTATCCAACCTCCCACCATGCCTTAAGGATGACCCTAACTTCCCCGGGATCAAGTTTGACAGTAGAACCCCTGGTAATTTAAAAGATTCCTCACCTGTAATTCCACGGCCCGATCAAACATAGTGCACTCAATGCAACTCTTGGCTCGAATGATACTATACATATGTCCCTCTGTTGCAGCTCAAAATTAAGTCCTTGGAGGACCGGGTGACTGTGTTGTCTAAGGAAAATGATAGACTGCAAGCCAATGGTAAGAGGAAAAAGACCACAAGCTCTATCGTGTTCATAAATGTTGAGGCAGCCACTACCATTGTTAATTCGAAGTTAGCCTGACCAAATCGTATCTCTACAGCCAGGGTATGATATTTCAACAATGCTTTTACAACGATTCTGTTTATTTTGAATTAGCAAGAATGATTTCATTTTGAATTAGCAAAAGCTATTGTGTTTGCGTTGATTTGTTTGCTAAATCGAATATAGTTCTGTTTTGATTGAATTGATTTAACATGATTTTGTTTTTCTTGAATTAGCATAAACGATTGTATTTGTTTTGAATTAGTAATAAAAGAATTGTTTGATAGATCGCATACATTCCTGTTACCATTCGATTAATTCAATACGATTTCATTTGTTTTGAATTGGCATAAAAAGATTTGGTTTGTTTTACCAAGAATGATTTGCTTAGGTAATAAAGGCTCTGTTTGATTGAATGCATGCATTTCTGTTATCATTGGATTATTTTAAAATGATTTTGTTTGTAAATATGACCAGCTACATAATCGTGAGATTCTGTATCTAGTCATAAAATTTGGTTTTTTGTTGATTTTACAATTAAAACACTATCTAAAATTGTTTACTCTTGTCCATCTATAGGTACACACGAATTTCAATGGGAATTGGATCTTCTATCGCAGTTTAGAACATGTTTTTTGTTACATAGTTTTGGTTTAGGTTGTTAGTCTTAGGTAGAAATAGGAATTTGGGAGATTGTTCCTAGATTTTTGCAAACAATTTTGATATTTTCCGCAAGGATTGTTGTATCCTGTGGCCTTTATATACTCATTATTTTTTGTAACAACCCATCACTGTTGGGAGAACAGAGACTATGGACTTATGATTATACAGACTCGAATAGAAGTGGATTTGTTGTATGGCTTTAGCTTCAATTTATCTTACTTTTGTTCAAGTTTTGTGCATAACAATTTGTAATCAGATTATTGACTACTTTAGATATCAAGATTTGTTACAGGTTGATGCGTTATGACTTAAATTTTGTCCATATTTGATGTGTCTCATCTTACTCATAGAAATTACTCTCTTTGAATTTAATGAATAGAAGGTTTATCTTCTTTGTTAAATGAACGGTTATGTACAAATATTCGCAGTGGGATTTATCTAAATGTGGTGATCTATAAATTATAAGATTGTTGTCATTTTATGTCTTGTTTGTTTTGGCATTCATATTCAAAGAGCGTTGTTGCTTCCCGTTATGAGAATCTTGTGGAAAATATGGTGCAGGTTTCTCCCATCAAACAGCTAAATCAAGTACTATGAACAGGACAAATAGGAAATGCTTCTACAGGTCAGTTTGTTAGTGCTATTCAATTAGTTAATTAATATATAAATATTTTGTAATCTGAACACGTTTCATTGTTCATCTCTATAGTTCAAATTTATAGTTAGGATTTTTATATTAATTGCTTAGCTTAGATAGCTTTCATTTTATTCCTTTCTCTAAAAAATTATAAAAATAAAAAATAATAGCTTCGTTGTCATAAGACAATTTACAAATGATTTTTGAAAATTTAGATCAAAATTTGTATTCTATAAATACTGCACATATATAATTAGATTTAATTCTTTTGATAGCTGAACATTTAAATAAGTAGAGTTATTGTTTTATGATATTAGTTAGTAAACTGTATGTATATTCTAGATTTGTATATAGTTTGCAGTAGCTGATTTTTCACTTAGATTAGTTTCTTTAGCTTAGTTTTTCTTTCATTTTCCTAGGACTTAGATCGGCCAATGGAGCCTCTAAACCCGTCGAAGTGGATCATTCCAAACAACTTGGGTTATTTGGACAACCCTGGACCGGATCCACCCCTCCAGTTGATGAGTGGTCATTTTCTCCCGTCAACACAGCTATGAGGGTAATGAGAAGGTAAAGGATGCAAAGCTTCAAACCTACAGAATACAGTTTGAACAACTGAAGATGAAGGAAGATGAAACTGTTGGAAAATACTTTCTGGGAGTAGAAGAAATGGTAAATGCAATGAAGGCACTTGGTGAAACAATTGATGAACCTTCTTTAGTTCAGAAAATCTTGAGAACTCTCCTAGATAGGTTCAACCTGAAGGTCTCTGCTATAGAAGAAATTAATGATCTAAAAACCTTGGAGTTTGATCAACTACTAGGAACATTGACTGCATATGAAATGAGAATAGTTAAAGATAAACCTACTTCCAGAGAAGCATCATTTAAAGAAGACAAGAATGAGGATTCTAAGCCCGATGAAATTGAAGCAAAATTTGTGAAGAGACTAAAGAAGGGATCAAGCAAATACAAAGGTAAACTACCTTTCAAATGTTTCAACTATGGTAGGATAGGTCATTTTGCAAATAAATGTCCCCACAAAGGAAAGGATCAGACATGTGATGATGAGGAGAAGCACAAACATAGAAATTTCTTTAAAGAGAAAAACTTTAAGAAGAAAATTCTATGCGTAAACAATGATGATAATCCTTCAGATGATGAAGAAAATGACTCCTCTATTGAAGATAAACTAAATGACTTCATACTTATGGCCAAAGAGGATTATGATAATAAAATCATAGGGAGTGATGAAGAAGAAGCTGTGGTTGACATGGAAGGAGAACTGATTAGTGCACTGGAAGAGATTGACAGAATAAGAATCAAGAACAGAAAGCAAAGACATTTGTTGATACAGTTCGAGAAACATAGTAAAGAACATAATGAATACCTTGTCCTACTAAAAGTAGAATTGGAAGAGGCAAATAAAATCGAAGAGATTCTAAAACAGCAGCTATCAGAAAAGAAGGCAAGATGTGAAGCATTAGAACAAGAAGTAGTGAAAGCGAGGAAAGAAATGGAGAAGTTTCAAGCCTTGTATAATCAGAATCTGTCAAGTATCAAAGCCTCAGAAGGATTGGCCACCATTCTGAATCAACAAAGGAATCCAAAGCTGAAAACTGGCTTGGGGTATGAAGAGGGATGAAGCAGTGGTAAGCCAGGAAATGAAGAACCCATCAAGTTTGTCAAAAGTACAACCAATGACAATCACAATCCTACAGAAACAAAGGAAGACAATCAGCTGCCCAGGTTGAGTAAGGTAAAAGATGCCAGATCTGAATCTGTAGAACAAATAAGTAATGTGCTCACTGCTGAACGACGTCATCATCCTGGAAGAAATTGATTTTCTCAAAGAAAACAACCATTTTCCAGGTACAAAGAATTTTTCTATGGCTATTGTTTCCACTGTGCTAACTTTGGTCACAAAGATGTAAATTGTTCCTTAAGACTTAGACATGAGCAATTAAGATTTCAAAGGAATAAATACTTACCACAACAAAGAATGATGCAGCCAAGTAACAAACCTTCATTGATTGCCAATTGCCAAATTAAGTCCAGGGACATGCAACTAAAGAGGTCAAGAAATAATCAACAGTCAATGAGTAGACAACACTGCACAAATAAGTTTGACCTATTGAAGAATGATATTGAATGCTACATCTATCATAACTATGGACACAAATCTATTGACTATCATTTAAGGGAATATGAACCAGAGTCGAAATCTCCTGCTGAAAATGTCAAGTTTTGGAAGAAGAAGGAAAGTGACAAGTGTGGATTAGTGTTGTCCACTCAAAGAAAAACAAACCCTTGGTATATAGATAGTGGATGCTCCAAACACATGACAGGAGACAAAGGAAATTTTATATCTCTAAGTGAAAGCAAATCAGGAAACCTAACCTTTGGAAATGATGCTCCAGGGAAAATAAAGGGCATAGGGATGGTGAGCCTAAGTAATGGAAAAGGAAAAGTCCAAGATGTTCTACTTGTGGATGGGCTGAAACATAATCTTCTCATTGTAAGTTGAATGTGTGACAGAGGATGAGAAGTGTTGTTTACATCCAAGGACTGCAAGATAAAGTCTGTAAACTCAGGACAAGTGGTGGCCAAAGGTATAAGGATAGAAAATAATGTATATGTGCTGAAAGAAAATAGAGAAGAATGTCATCTAAGAAAACATGATGAAAGCTGGTTATGGCATAGGAGACTTGGACATCTAA
>JASDQU010309802.1:83997-110511 GCA_032191745.1 Picea mariana | reverse complement strand
TAGATATATATTGTACATGAGATACTGACAGTTTGTTTGGATGGGTATAGATTGAGGAAATTGTAGAAAGAATGGTCTTGGATATGGCAAGGATGTAAACCTATAAATAAGACCAATGTCTAGTGTTGCAAGAGCCAAACATTATGAGCAGAAAATTCATGCCTATAAATTTTATTTTCCTGTATAAAATAGATTTTAGAAATTAATAGTTACAAATTGTTATGTTATGCTAACAATTTGTGTGGCTGAATGAAAGGTTTAGGAAATTGTAGGGAGAAAGGTATTGGATGTGGCAGGGATGTAAGCCTATACATAAGACCAATTCTTGTTGCTAGAAGAGCCAAGAATTATGAGAAAAATCCTCATGCCTAGGAATTTTATTTCCTATATATAAATAAATTTGAGAAATTAAAAATTGTTATGATATGCTAACAATTGGTTTGGCCGATTCAAGGTTGATAAAATTGCAGGAATAATGGCATTAGGTATGGCATTGTTGTAAGCCATCATAAACATCGATTCTTGCAACTATTGTGATAGCAATTATTTCCACACTCCATGCATCTTGTGTTGATGGCCTTCCATTTCCCTCTGTAGACTCAAGTTCCTTTTTTTATTCATTCCAAAGCTAAAAATTCAAAGTCTTGTTCATATGTGTGGGAGTTAGAAAACTTGCATATATACAGGTTTCTCCATTGAATTCCACGTACATCAGGTGTTTTTCTCAAAAATTAAAAAAAAATGTCGGGTTTCCATGCCATGACACGAGATCCATAATTCTTGACCTTCCACATACTGAATACTCTATGAATCAACCCTTCAACTCCATTTTAAGAATATAAATTGAGCCTTTTACAAGCCTTAAACATATATTCATCATTGAGAGAAAAGACACTTTGGAGAAATTTCATCTCATATTGAGTCTACATCCCTTTATCCTTGAAAGTTTGAACTTATTGTGTTCATCCCCCAAGCTCTTCCTATCTTGAGATGGAGAAATTTAATGACACCTACTTCTTGTAAGCTTTCCTTTGTGGAGGATTGAAGTGGCGAAGGCCCAGCTGGAGGGACTTAGTTTCTCAGTTCTGATATGTGTCGTTACAAAAGTTTGTCACCCATGTACTTATGTTGATTACATTAATAGAAATACTCATTTCTCGTCCAATTATCTCGCAAATATTTGTATTACTTTCCATGGGCGTATTTTTTATGCATGTTAATGGATTATGCTAGTTTATATGCTAATATTCTATATAATTTTTATATGCATATGTATCTTGGATGTTGAGGACAAGTTGCAAGCATCAATATTTTGGTCCTGAGGTCAACCGTGGTCTTATTCAAACGCCCAAATGAGGTAGGCATATATCCTTCTCTTGTTAGCATTTATATTTATACAGCATACTTGAAATTAGAGTTGATTTATGGGTTTCGTTCTGTCTGTTGTGGTTTCCCCCTAGCCATAGAGATATTTTCCTCGTAACAGAATTGGCAACTCCACTAGGGAAGATATCTCTTTTGGGGTATTAGGTGAATTTTATCCCTTATTGCTCTCTGTTTTCTTGAGTTTATGTGTCACATGTTGCTTGACAAACTTTACTTTTCTTTGCATCCAAGTTTCTTGGCATAACCCTTGCCCAAGCAATGTCTTCTTTGGCATACACGGGTTTTTCCTTGACACTTGTGTACATACACTTGTTTTCTATCTTTAGGGCATGTACATATGCCTTTGTTCCTTGAAAAGTCGCGTACACTATCTTCTAATTCTTTTTGGCTGAGTTTAGTGTTTGTTGGGTGAGTTTTGTTGGTTGTTGAGACTTCTTGGGTCCCTTTCCTGACTGTAGAGTTCCTACAGAGTGATAGGAAGTTGTGTTATTGGTGAATCTTTTGGGAAAACTCATTTATTATCATTTTTCTCATTTTTTTTCCTTGCATTCTAGTCTAGGTAGTCACTTCTTGGTGTCCATCTTGACTTGTATTTTGTGTTTGTAGTAGGGTTTTCTTAAGAGGTTGTTATTCAATTCTTTCATTTTCATTTCATTATATTGAAAATACAAACACAAAAAAATTGTTTTCTTCATTTTATTCAGAGCATTTGCAATTTTGGCTACATTACATTAGCTTTGGCATGTTAGGAAAGACTACACCTCATTGAAATTGAAGAGATTGCATCATGAGAACAACATTTAGAAGCATACAATCTCTTTGAAAATAAAGACTTTTACTTAACAATGTTTTTATATTTGCTTCTTTTTATATGTTGAGTCATAATACCATCAGTTTCACGATTGCACCTCTTGAGTAAGCCGAATCGACAAAAATTAACATTGAATAATTAAAATTCATTAGAAACGATTTTATTTTTTAGGGTACACAAACAAGTGTAGGATCTAGGGCCTTGGAATAGTATTTTGTGAGTAAACTTCTCCAAGGCTATAAAATGCAATGTATGTGTCTGACCAAGGAATGGTGAAACCCGTTGTGTAATTGGTGTCCTCGACAAGCTCCACTCACATCGGATTTAAGCATGAGATCATTGGAAGTTGGTTGCAGAGATAGCCCTCTAATACCTTCATAGCGTCAGAGATATTTATAAGGTTCTATTCATATATGGGGGTTTGGCTAGTACCTTTACCTCCTTGAGAGGCAGTGCTTTCGAGATTTCAAGCTTTTCTACCCTACCCATACGGTGAACTAGAATTGTGAATTATCTCCTGAGCATTGGTTATACCATGGTGACTTTAGTTTCTTGACCTAGGTACCCACATAGGTTTCTTGCATGGGTTATTCTGTAGGTACCTTGAGTCAGATAGAGATCAAACAACACATAGACTTTATGGAGGATTTTTTCTCTGAAGGAATCTAACCGACTGTGTTGTGAAGCCCATGAGGGTGCTTATAACTGATTTTGTTACCTCCACTCTATTGTTTAGGAGTCTTATCCCCTCCTGGGAGAGGCACACCTTCTTTAGTTCGAGAGGTCCCTTCAACCATCATATCTTGTTTGTGTGCATTGGCCTTTAGTTTTATTTAGGAATGTGTTCTTTGATTATTAGTTGGCCTTAGTATTTTTTGTTGCATCACAAGTTATGAGTCATCATGGAGCAAGACCAGCCTCCCCGTAGTCTCTTTGTATTCTTAATAAACCACCATGGTGTGGTCCTATATCAAAGCAGCCTTCTAAAAGACGTATAATTAATAAGCATGGTACATATATCTCCACCTCCCAGACTCGCAATCGTCCTACCATGAGTACTGAGTTAGATATCAATATGTCTAGAAGTCCTTCAACTCCAGCATTCCCTATGATTAGCGGGGTCCCCTCGGCTCCCTCATCAACAGTTGTTTGGATTCTGGAGTCTCCCTCACCTAATGTTGCTCAACCCATGGTATCTACTCAATCCATGGGAACAAATCCTTTTGTATTCCTAAGCGCTATGTTGAATCGTAGTACTCAGTCAATGCCTTGGGCCTATAATCCTTTCTCTTTTGGTATGCTAGACATGACTTCACACTTGTCATCCTCTTTTTTTTCGATGTCTCATGTGAATCCTAGTTTTGGGTATGGGGGCACGACACCTCCTTATATTCCTTTCTCATTCGGTGGGGGTCATATTCCTCAACCAAATCCTATGGTAGGAGGGTGGAATCCTCCTTCCTATGGACCCAATCCTAGATACACTTTTTTAGGATGGAGTGCTCAAATGGGTGGCCCTTCTACTTCTTATATCATGTTCATCTATCCTTCTTCCACTATGTCGGTTCCTATGAATGCTTTTCTCATGGAAAACCTCCCTCTAACCTCTAGTGTTTCATTAGGGAGGAGTCAATTTTATAGTATGGGAAACCCCCCACTTGGAGTTCCTTCATCTTGGGGAAACATATATCCTCACACAATTCATCCTTATCATGTCACTTTCCCCTCACAAGCAACTTCCTCGATAATTGCTATAGTGGGAAAACCCCACTATGGACTACACTAGGGTTCAACGTGTAGGTAGATCTAACCATCTAAAAGTCTCCTACTCTTTATACTACCCAGAATATTACCCACATTCATGCACGAAATACAAAGTCAAAAGATATGGTAAATTTACCTTTTACTCTGTGTCCGGTGTCAATCTTTTCACATTCGGTAGCTTCGCTGACTACAAGCCTCCTCCCAAGGTTGACCTGCATTCAAAAATAGATAAACAGGAAACTACAAAACATGCATATCATATATGAATTATGGGTTAGATGTTAGCATAAAAAATAAATCAAACATAGATATATGGCACATAATATTTTGGGACAGAAAAATCATTCCTTTTATTGATATCACAATGTTTACTTACAATGAGATCAGTGACTACTCCACGAACCTAGTCTAGGCTCCTCTTCACCAAGCTCCAAATTCGCCTCCGCATATCCTTCTCCTCTCACACTTCTTCTAGGGAATTGGCATAGGCTTATGATAGAGGAAAAAGGGAAAGAATGGGAAATTTTGATGCAAATCTCACAGGATGGTTGCAATTATTTGGGCCAAGGAGGGGATGTGAAACGGGCATAGTTTCATTGTTCTTATGTTTCTTGTTGGAATGAGACCCCAAAACCTCCTTTTATATGACAAAAGGATGGTTATTCGGTTGGGTGATGGGCTATAGGAGGTCAATTGGTTGGGAAACTACCCAATAGCCTATAATCTCGACGAATTACTTGCTAATGTTTAATTTTTGCAACATTTATGGGTATACACAGGCTGTAATGGTGCAACTAGCATACATACATGAGATGTAGTGGTGAAAAAAGCATGTGTATGTGAGGATTAGTGGTGAAGGGCATGTACATATTCAAAAATAGTGTTTTTAAGAAGAGTTTCTCAGTGATGGCTTGGCAAAAATAACAAGAGGGCCTGATGCCAGGTATGCATGTATGGTGAAATTTAGGGTTATAACAGATGCCCCCTAATGTGTGAGGTTAGAATATCATATGATGGCCAAAATACATTACAAATATTCACCAACATATGAAGCAAGTGAGCTCAAGGATAGAGTTCGGGAGGTGCCGTCTGCAAAATAACAATTGTCTCACCAAGGTGGGAATACCCATGCTCGGGATGAAATAAATCATGGATGCCAATCAAATACACTACAGATCCATGTCATATAACTATATAAAGTGTAGCTATGAGAAATAAACAATAGATCTACATCTCAAAATCAAAGATATACATGTATAGTATCCATATTCAAGAAGGCAATAACATCTAATGGTTGGAGATGAGGCCTTTAGAGCTCAAGCAACAACTTCAAAATATTCAAAAATTAGGTAGGAGTGTGAAATGAGTGTATGACTTTGCTACCCAGAGGTCTTTGATGGCTAGCCAGGAACAGACAAGAGGATATTGATGATCAGGCAGAGAACTTCATTGATTTTGAACAAGGACTTGATTGGACTTTCGGGATGGTCGAGCATGAGGTCAAGAGACAAACTGCAGAAAGGCCAACTTAGGTTGGGTAAAAATTCCCTTGGATAAGAGCATGAAAGATGATCAGAATCAAGCAGCGTGACATTGACATAAGTTCTCGATGCAGGGGGAAACACAAACTCTCCATGTGTTTGTACGAATAACCAAACAGAGGAGGACACAACTCTATGTGGTGAGAACAGCTTCCTAAGGTCATATTAAATCCCAAATCTTGACGAACAAACGGAAGGATATTTTTTTTCCAAGGGTGAATCATTGTGCTTCCATAAAAGAAAATATATTTCCCATCCTCTTTTGGGGGTATATTTGATTTTTTTGTCTTTCAATATTTTTAAAGATCTTGAAAAAGAATAAAAGAATGCTACATTACAAAGGAAGAATGAGTGTTGCAAGAATACTAGTTCCAAGCACAAGGAACACACTAATACTCATAGCAAGGAGACATGTGAAGGAAAAGGACACTTTGGAAAATTCCTCCATGGGTCAATGTGTCAAGACGTAGAGGCAAAGTGCTACAAGGCTTGTATATAAGGCATGCTTCAAACGTTCAATTGAGAGCAACATGGAGTCGGCATTACGCCAAAGATGCAGAGATGAAAATGTGATTGATAAGACATAATGAAAACCCCCTTCAATGTAATTTTAATGAGCCTAGAGAAGGTAAGATCGGTGGTTTTTCATTTTTAGAGAGTCTAAAAAAGAATGAAAGAAGACTCCGCTGGGGTACCTTTTTCGAAGCTAGTCTAGTCGGTTCGAAAAAGAGGTAAACTAGCACCCAAAAGATGTCTATTCAAAACAATTTTAATGAGTGTGAAAAAGACAAGATCACTCGAAAATCATTTCAATTTTAAGGAGTCTGAAAAGAGCTTAACTATGGAGTCACAACCTTTTTCTATATTTAGTCTCCTTAGCCCGAAAAAGTATAAAATCTACTTAGGATAACTCTCCCAGCGAGACAAATCTCCCGAGGTGTACCTTTTTCCTCCTTGATCTACAAGCTGGAAAAAGGGGTAAACTCATGCCAGTAGATTTTTTTCTAAACCAATTAATGAGTGTGAAAGAACAAGATCACTCGATGATCTTTTCAATTTCAAGGAGTCTGAAAAGAGCTTAACTATGGACTCTGTGGGGGTGCCTTTTTCGTAAATTTAGTCCCTCGGGCCTGAAAAAGGGTTAAACTTATACCTAAGAATACTCTTATAGTGAAACTAAGTTCCTAGAGTATACCTTTGTTTGTAAAATTAACCATCTGGATCGGGGTAAACTACCACCGAACAGACATGCCTTCAAGTTTTAGTTTGGCGAGCGTGAAGGACAACAAGATCACTCAACAATATTTTCATGTCTAAAGAGTCTGAAAAGGGCTTAAAGAAGACTCCAGGAGACTACTTTTCTCAAGTAATCTCGACGAGATCACTTGGACCAAGAGGGGGAAGCAAGGGCTCCCATGCCCCCATTGGATAAAACAATGGATCAATTGTTGAGATCAAGTCTCGAGAAGGCAAACATGATTGCACAGGTTCCTGCTCAGAAGCAATTGAACAACGAGGATAAGACACCACATAATTAATCTGTGGCGGGGTACATTCTGCATGAACACTAGGAACATATAAAGTGGCAGCCTAAACTAATGCCGAATTAGGATGGTGATTATCATATGCCAATTGGTCAATAGTGACAATGCTTTCTGTTGGAGACACCCTTGTTTTATTTTTACCTTGCATAATTTTCAAGTTTTGATACTTGAAATCTAAAGTTGATTTTCTTTTTCCTTCTGAGATCTTGAAACTCTGCAACCTTGTCACGTAAGCAGCGATGCTTTTCCACTCTCGAAACACATCTACTTTCTTAAGAATGTTGCTCTCTTTGTTTTACTTCGGGATCTCATAGGTCGGATAATATAACTCATGAATTCACACGTCCCGAGTCGCGAAACGGCGAAGTTGTTTTAAATTTTCTCTCAAAGACAGTAACCAGGGTAAAATATTTTAACCCGATGATTAGACGTCGTCGGGGTTTCACGCCTCGACGTTCGCTAAGTTTGCATTTTTATTTTTACAGCTCCGAGAGCCGAGAACACGAGGTTCTTTTGGGCTAATCCTAGTCAAGGATTAAAGGCAAAAAAGACTAACCATGGTTAAAATCTATTCTTGGCGCTTCGCCACTCGGCAATATCTTTTAGAAACTTACATCATCTAAAACCCTGACTCACGAAGTCGCGACATAATTATAGCATGATTAATTAATCACCTAATCTAAGATTTTCCTCCCCTTAATTGAGTCTTAATTATCGCCATCTCGCAGTTTCGGGACTCGGCATACTAATCTCCTAGAAACTTGTCTTCGAAGTTC
Organism: Picea mariana; assembly: GCA_032191745.1. NCBI lineage: Eukaryota > Viridiplantae > Streptophyta > Pinopsida > Pinales > Pinaceae > Picea > Picea mariana. Next base: position 102,689 of record JASDQU010309802.1, on the reverse strand, counting down.
CGAGTCGCGATATGGCGAATAAATTGATTATAAAATTAATAATGCTCCAAATCACAATTACTGTTAATTAAGCCAAAATCGGTCCTCGCAGTCTCGCGAGTTGAAGACTCAAAAAGTTAAAAGGAAATCCACAATGCAGTGAAAAGCGAGAAAGTTATTAACGTTGCTAAGTTTTGATAATTTAAAATAAAGCAAGATATGTCCCACGCATCGAGGCTTGCACGCTCCCCGAGGTAACTATTTTCTCTCCATACTCCAACTGACTATCAAACCACCAAAATTTATGACATTAATGGGAAGATAAGGTAAATCTATGTGTAAGATCGGATTTTTACGGCATAAGTTATTTCTAATTTCGAATTGACAGGCTTGTTTTGAAAGGTACCTTTTTTTTTCAAATATATGTGAGAGCTACGTTTCATTATGAATTTTTCATAGCACGCGGAGCTCATCATTTCTGAGTTAATTACTTTCTGCATGTATACGCAGTTCTATCGAAGAAGAGTGAAAACACAAACTGCAGCCATGGCTCTGCGGAAAGCAGCGAAGGCGAATGTAGAAGTCACGGATAAGGCTCAGACAATGTAGCTGATACTTCACCCCGAAGTGTCGAATCGATCCCTGACTGGTCATTTGTCTCAAATGTTCTGCAAGCAGAATTGGTAGATTACTCAGACGACTCCAATGACATTGAAAGGGATGATCTACACACCAAGTACAAGATAATCGTCCAATCGGGGATGCACAGAGTAGCAAACAAGCCACGGTTTCTTTCGTATTACGACATGATCCGGTGAGCATTGGACCACGTAGACTTACCCACTAGGACGATCATGAACAGCCAGCGAGTTACTGTTGGAACTTTTAGGCCCGAGCATCTACAAACCATGTACAAGCTACCTTCGACATCTGAATATACATATGGTGTCGAGTTCCTGGAGGAGTTCAAAGAGAAAGAGTGCATCCAGTATGACAAAACCATGCTCGGTTTGATCGAAGATTGGGTTTCGCGCTCTGTGAAATTCAGAGCAAATGACCATGGTGTTTATTCTATCTCTTCTTTGGAACCACAGTATAAATATGTGGCCATGATGACATGCCGGTTATTTGGGAGAAAAGACACAGCACGTTTCTACATCGCGTGGGTGCCTCTCATGTTTCTAGTCGTAGAAGGTTGCTCGTTTAATTGGGAAAAGATGCTCTCAGACAGTCTGGCCAACAGGGTCATAGAGTATCGGGAGCAGAAGGCAAGTGAGAAACTGTCCTCATTTTTCATGTCAGCATATATCATGGATGCGGTATGTTACATGACACCATTCCCCTTGATGAGCTGGGCTTGGAATCCATCCCAATAAAAACCTGTGCATGAGTATCATGACAAATTATGGGAGAATAAAGAAGAAAAGTTCACATATGATATTTTTAACTGGGTGATGGTGCCCCTGCATATCGCCATTTTTGGGCACCCACCACCTCGCGTCTCAGACAGCATTGCAACAGGTCTGAGTGGCATAGCGGATTGGTATGTGGAGGCAGAGTTTTCCTATTTCAGAGTTTTCAGGGCTTCCATTCCCCCTCATGCGCTGCCATTGTTCATCCCCGACAAACTGGCTTGTCGAGAGGTCGCCTGGCAAACGGTAATTGGAGGGGTGAGCAAAGAACTCAAGGGTTACTCAAAGAAGGTATGGCCTTCTTTTCCTATTCGGCTGAATTCTTACTCTTTATTAGATTTCGGGCATGCCAAAGCTGAGGCTGCTTCCCTGGAGGACCTAAGTTTGGTCTCCATCGATGTTAAAAAACATGATCCACAGAGGGTTGTGAGAAACCATTTGGCTCATTGTGGGCTCAAGATATTTGAGCATGAAAATTTACCCTCAGATGACGTTTTTCGAGGGGCGAGATCTTATGAAGAAGTGTTAGCCCGGATCCAATCATTAGCACCTGAAGACATAGCATCTGTATTAAAATTCTAGGAACATAGATGAAGAAGCCTCCCCGTTGTGTTGGGGGGTTTGGGTGTTTCTGAGGCGAAACAGAAGGATGTTGAAGGTTCTGAGGACCCAATTTCTAACCTCAGAAAACACCAGGAAGGGGAGCAAATGAAGAATACTGAAGCAGAAGAGGAGACTCTGGACCCACCCAGGGAACAGAGTTCAGAGGCGGAAGTAAAAACTCTAGGCCCACCAAGGGAACAGAAACCGGAGACTTAAATAGAGACTCTAGGTATGCCAAAGGAGCAGAATCCCGTCAGTACTCCAAGAGAATCAGCTAAACAAATAGGAGAGACCATCACCTCGGTCACACCCTTGCAGTCGGCACAGGGAAATGTCAGTGAGGGGTGGATATTTAATAAAGAACTGAGGCCCATTAGAGCAGAGGAACTCCCTCCAAATGAGTTCTTTTTTGATAAAAAGAGGAAGGCAGTAGTGAAAAGAGAGTTCTATCAAGAAGGAGAGTCCACTATAAAAAAATATAAAATCATGACTGATGGAAAAAATAAGAAAAGTGACCAACTCGCCACTGAAATCGTGGGAACGCTGGGGGCATATTCTTCGACAAATCAATTCTCAGTTGGGATTTTGAATAACCAATTAAAAAGGAAAATTTTCCTAATCAGGACCCTCGAGGCTAGATTGGCTACAGTCACAGAAAATGCTAAAGGTTAGGCCAGCGTGGAGATAGAACAGGCCAGGGTGGCCAACAAAAACGAAATAGAAATGCTCAAGACCAAGCTTGAGAAAGCATAGTGGGTGGTCCGAGATGGTAGAGCGCAGGTGAGCCAACAGAGAAATCTGATTGAACAGTTGCAGGTTCAGGCAGAAATCGCTGAGAGCAGAGAAATAAACATCGACATATTTAAATCCTGAGACAACGAGATTCGGAGCAAAATCTTTTTGGTACAGCAGAATTTGCTTGCCAGGATAGGAGAGATCCGGGAGAACTGTCTTTTGGTGAATCAGGTGTCCAAGAACCTGAATTCCAGGGAAAGGGAGGTTGAAGTGGCTCGGGTCATTTTCCAGGACGCAGTACTCACCAGAAATAACAGGGTTTCGGCAGGCGCTCTTGGTCTTGCTATCCCTGAACAAACCAGAGGTAATATTCTATTGGAAGATTGGGAGCATAACATTTCCCTAGGAAAGGAACAAGTCCAAAAGGTAACCCACTCTTTAGAAGAAGCTTTTAATTCCATAGATGGCGAGCTGTTGGATATTGACAGCCGAGGCGATGCAAAATCATTGACGCAAATAAATGTGGAACAGATCTCACTCAATCTGAAGGAAAAAGATGAGAGAGATTCGGCCAACATCTCCGAGATGGATACAGTGGACATGGCCAAAGTTGATAAGCATTTTATCAAACCCAGCATGCAACTAAGTGCCCTCGACATTGTCGATTCACAAATGGGGGACAAGCTGCAGCAGTTAGCCCGAGAATGTTACTTCGCCGAGTCAGCTGTCAAGCAGAACCTTCACAGCTCGTATCTCAATTTGTGGAAAGATGTATCACCTGCACCGAATTCACATGAATATGAGCACCTGGCACCAAGTAAAGATAGAGTATGAGAAAGGGAGCAATTGCACCCCTCTCGGTTGTAACCGAATTTGTGTAACCGTTGAGATTCTAAATGATCTGTAAAGTTGTATAAATATATCACAAAACGAAATAAACAGGGTTGGACCTTTTTTGTGTCGATTGTAATAGAGTTTTTGCATTCGATGAGTTAATATAAGCAAATCTGGAGATTCTTGATTCCGTCAAGACTCTGTTACAAGTTTGTTTCTTCGTGTTTCATGTTTCATTTCATTTCATTATTCATAATTGATGTGTTTCATTATACTTTAGTATGACCACTACTATAATGAAAGGATTTCATTTTTCTATAATTGGTTATTGTCTTTCCTCTGCACCAGCTATCAGCGGGTGTAAGACCAATCTACACTTACAGAATTCTACATATATTTTTGCTATGTTAGTTATTTCCTTACTAATTTCCTCTTCTGTTTATATGTGAGTTTTCTATTTGACAGGAACCTTGCATTATATGCAGCTAAATGTTTTTCTCTCACCTCACACCTTTATATTAGAATATAATACAGTTACAGGAAAGAGCCTTCAATTTGCATTCCTATTTTATTCTTAAAAAGTAAAAAATTATCTTTTATTCGACCAAATCGAGACAACATTTAATCTTTCTTTGAATCCTTTCCTACTCTCACTGTTCCTCAATGACTATCCCTGCACCAACACAGCCTAATATCGAACCCGGACTATCTAATCAAACACATATTGCTTTAAACCTTTTTGACATAATACTTAAAACTGCTAATAACCGGGAGGAACTTGAATGTTCATCGGCAGCCATTGAACAAGATATAACTACTCAAGAGCAGTTGGAAGCTAGACAACGCCAACGTAGAAATCTTCCATAGTTTCCTTTAGCGAAGGTTGACGTTACCCTCTTATCCATCTTTAAACTACTTTCGGATGCCTTGACACTGTAATTTTAAGCCTTAGGTATAAACTCAAGAACAACATCTTTTTGGCTCCGTTGTTGGGGAGCGAAGTTACGAAATTTTCCTTGGGAAAACGACATTTATTTCGTTCAAAGTGTTACTCCTTGATAGTGAACATAGAGTACACACAATTTTAAGGCTTTTTCAATCTTTCACTTGGCGACTCCACGAAAACATAAACTGGCCTCCAGTAGAAAGAATACCAGACAGAACCTAGATGGTAAGCTGATTACGCCTATTACTTCCCGAAAAAAATTTAAAGACTAAAAACCCACTTTTAAAGACTAAATGCTATTCAGAACTTTCTACTTCATGCGGTCCTCTGTTTGATACTAAAGATCTGAAGTCAAACTGCTCTAAAGTCAGGAGTGAGATTCATTCGACTTTCCCATCCATACACAAGGGAAAAGGTCCTCTAGAAAGTTCGTCGATAGTTGACATACCAGCTTTTCTTCAACAGAACTTCCCGGTCTCGCCTGATTCCAAAGAGTGTGTTACACACTCATTTTCTACACCCGAATCGATGGCAGCCATCGGAGGAGGTGGTGGAGGTTCTCCTGGAGGAGGAGGTGGAGGTCAAGGGCATGTCCCTCTTCCTAGAGTATTCACAAAAGTAACAGTGAGATACGCTCCCCTGCTTTTTCCCATCCCCCTTCATGATCTTCCTAAAAATTACATCAAAAATCTTCCTAAGTTCACTGGGGAGGGAGATCTAACCGTAGCCAAGCATATAAATTTCTTTGAATAGTTCACAGACGTCTGTGGTATCGAGCACAAAGATGTCTATTCAAGACTCCTTGTCCAAACCTTTGAAGGATAGGTCCGAACTTGGTTTCGGAGCCTCCCCACTGCTTCTATCCGGACATATGACGCTTTGGAAGATGCTTTCCTCAGACAATGGGGAGAGCAAAAAGATCACTTATATTACCTTACTGATTTTGGGTCCCTAAAGAAAAAGAACTCAGAAACAGTCATGGAATTTATTCTGAGATTCAAAAAACTGTATAATAAGATTCCAACCGCAGTTAAACCTTCTGAACCCTCAGCCAAAGTAACCTTCGCAGGAGCTTTCGAACCAGATTTCACACTACTTTTGTGAGAAAGAAGAGGAGCCACCCTAAATAGAATGCAAGACGATGTTGTCAAAATAGAATCTAATATGATGGATTTAGGTAAATTAAAGGCTAAAGTAGAAACTGTCAACCGCGAAAATAGACGCTATAGGGAACCTGCAGGTCCTTCAGGGTCAAATAGATACACCGATGACAGAGTAGAGGATATGGCCTGAGTAATTAAAGAACTGTCCAACAAAATTTCTAGGATGGAATTGGACCAGGTTAAAGCTGATTCTTCTAATAAAAATGACTTCAGGAGAAACCCTAATCCCCAAAATCAACAGAGACAAATAAAGAACGAAGATCAAAAAATACAAGCTCCACTAAAAAATGAAAATTTTATAGGAGCAAACAACCTCCAAGATTTTGGAGATTCGAAAGATGAAGTCGCGAATTTCGATGATGAATGTTCGCAGCCATATCTGACTCGTGAATACTATGAAAAATATTTGAATACCCCACAACCATCTAATGAGGATGAAGAAGGTGATCACACTGACCTTTGTGTATCTCAACTAGAAACAGAAATGATAATGGCTGAGTTTCAACCAAAGTATAACCTAAGATCTAAGAGTAAGCCCACCTCAACAAATCAACCTAAGAAAATCCTTCAAAGGGGTCAAGCTCTTGAACCTCCTTCGGAAGAGACCTTGTTACCCAGCAACAAAACCAAGGTAGCAAGCACTCAACAGTCAGAGGTGAAAAAAGTTGAAACTCTAACACAAGAAATCGAACCAGTAGATAAAGTTACGTCTTCAACTAGGATCACGAGTGATAAAGCGATCCAGACAAGTAAGTCGGAAAGAAAAAATTCAGAAGTCTCGACCAAAGAAATGGACAAGGTAAACACATCTTTCAGTTTTGAAAATGAGTTAAACAAAATTAAGATACCGATTCCTTTGGTAGAATTAGCAAAAACCCCAGCTTATCAGAAGCAAATTGCCAAAGTGATGGGTGTCTACGAATTAGAAAGTCACTCTGATGTTATAAACCTGGAAGATGATAGACCTAACATCACCTTTGGTCTTCATTTTGAAGGGTCCAAAGACAAAATCACTCCCTTTTATATCACCCTAAATATACATGATCAGTTACTGCATAATTGTATGTTAGACTCTGAGGCTTCTCATAATGTTATGCCCAAGATTATAATGGACAAGTTGGGTCTCCATATCACAAGACCTTATGGAAATCTGTACTCTTTTGATTTGAGAAAGGTTAAATGTATGGGGATGATAAAAGATCTGGTAGTTACCCTGGCTCAGGTCCCGGTCAAGAGTATCCTGATGGATGTGGTTATCGCAGATATTCCCCCCAAATATGGCATGCTGTTATCTAGATCATGGGGAGCCAAGTTGGGGGGTTCTCTACAGTTGGACATGACATATGCCACAATCCCTATTTTCGGTGGTCAGTTCACTCGTTTGTACAGAGAAACAAGATTAGCGTATATAGTCAGTGACCCTCAAAACCCAAATAACTTTCCCATTTACGTTGCAGATCAAGATCTGGGGAATTGCATATTGTCTTTTGATGATGGTTTAGATGGGTGTCTAGAGGAACTTGATATGAAGCAGGAAGAGACCATCCATTTGACAGAAGAGTTGTGTAACACCGGAGTTTGGAAAATGTATTTCGACGGTGCCTTATGTTCTGAAGGGGCAGGTGCGGGAGTGCTCTTAGTGGCTCCTGAAGGTAAATTCATTGTTCCTTTCTCTTACAGACTGCAGTGGGAAATAGATTAAACTAACAACGTATGCGAATACGAAGCATTGATTTTAGGATTAGAGGTTGCGAAAAGGCTAAATATAAATAACCTGGAAGTTTATGGTGACGCAGAGCTAATAGTCAAACAAATAAACCGACAGTACCTAGCCAAGCATTCCAAACTAAGAACATACAGAAATGTGCTTGGGATTTGATGGAGAACTTTTTCTCATCTGTAAAGGTTCATTTTATTCCGCGCGTAGAGAATTTGCATGCTGACGCATTGGCCAAGGCAGATTCAACCTTTTCTCCTCCCACGACCATCAAACTAAAGTATCACATTGAAATCAGATACAAACCCTCTATACCAGACAATATCCGACACTGGCAGGTCTTTGAAGATGACAAACAAATTCATAAATTTCTTATAGCAATAGGTGAGTTCTCTGAAACTCATCCAAACCAAGAGAATCAAAATGACCTGATGTGGATTATGCAAGAAGGTGAAGATCCTGAAACCTTCCGAGAAAAAATAGCGGATCATCGTATGTTGGTCCTTAAAAGCAACCAAATTCCGAAAGGCTTAATTCCTTTAGAAAGACTTTTCGATCAGAACGACATACCTGTGAAATCCACTTTGTAGCCCCAACCAGAAGAAGTGGAGGACTGCGATATAGGAACCGAAAAAGAATCCAGGATAGTAAAGATATCTAAGTTCCTCCCTCCCAAGGTAAAATTCCAATACAGAGATCTACTCAAACAGTATAAAGATGTTTTCGCCTGGTCCTATGATGAGCTTAGAACGTATGACACTTCCATAATTGAGCACAAGATACCTTTAAAGCCCAGGGTCAAGCCGTTTAGGCAAAATCTTAGGAAAATTAACCCCATTTTGTTTCCCGTGATTGAAAAGGAAGTTAAAAAGATTTTAAATGAGAAAATAATCGTACCTCTGAGGTACTCAGACTGGGTGGAAAATTTGGTCCCGGTCAGGAAAAAGAACGAAGAAATTAGACTATGTGTGGATTTCCAAAACTTGAATAGGTCCTCTCTTAAGGATAATTATCCACTCCCCAAAATGGACCACGTCCTAGAAAAGGTAGTTGGAGCAAATCGAATGTCTATGATAGATGGGTTCTCTGGGTATAACCAAATCGCCATGAATGAGCAAGACAAAGAAAAAACTGCTTTCACCACACCATGGGGTACATTCATGTATGACAAAATGTCGTTTGGTTTGATGAATGCAGGGGCTACATTCCAGTGTGCTATGGACATCGCTTTCGTAGGAGAAAGAGACAAGTTCGTAGTCATCTACCTCGACGATTTGACGGTTTTCTCTAAAACCGATGAAGAACATTTGATCCATCTAAAACAGACTTTTGAAAAATGCCGCAGGTATGGTCTGTCTTTGAACCCAAAGAAATCACATTTCTCTATGCGGGAAGGTAAGCTTCTGGGGCATATCGTATCTAAGGATGGGATCAGGATTGATCCTAAGAGGATTGAAGCAATAGAAACTATAAATATTCCCAAAAACGTAAAAGAGATTCAATCTTTCTTAGGTACAATAAATTTTTTACGAAGGTTTATCCCCAATTTTGCTGAGATTGTCAAATTGATCACAGGAATGTTGAAGAAAGATAGCAGAGTAAATTGGACGACTGAGGCTAAATCATCGTTCGCACATATTAAAAAAGTCATCAGCGAGGCACCTATGTTAGCAAGCCCAGATTACTTGAAATATTTCCTTATCTTCTCGTTTTCTTCTGAACATACTATCGTTGCGGTGCTCCTGCAAAAGGATGACGAAGGATTCGAACAGCCGATCGCTTTTTTTAGCAAGAGCCTTAGAGACGCAAAATTAAAGTATGACATAGTAGAAAAACAAGCGTACACAATGGTAAAAGCACTAAAAGCATTCAGAACCTATGTACTGCATTCAAAAATTATCGCGTACTTGCCAACCAGTGCTGTGAAAGATATATTGGTACAGCCAGATAGTGATGAAAAACGAGGGCGCTGGCTCGCTAAAATACAAGAATTCAATCTGGAAGTCAAGCCGACTAAATTGATAAAGGGGTAGGGTCTGGCCAAACTCTTGGCTGAGTCAAATCTTAGAGCTCTTGATATTAATTTCCTCCAAGGGGAAGACGGAGACACACACTTGCACGAGTTGGATGACCAGACAGATCCAAGCAAGGTTGAAGAAAAATTCATCTCGTCAGGCTGGTATAAAGACATAGTGTTCTACTTGTTAAACCTAAAATGTCCAGATGGACTATCACCAGCCAAATGCAGAACTTTAAAACTCCACGCTGTAAAATATTGCATCACTGAAAATCAGCTATACTGGAAGGATCCACTCAGGTTCCTACTAGTCTGTTTGGTTGAGTCAGAAACTCCATAGGTTATAGAGGAATTTCATGAAGGATTCTGTGGAGGACACCACGCATGGAGAGCCACAGCCTACAAGATCTTGAGGGCCGAATACTATTGGCCGAAACTATTTTCGGACGTAAATGCCAAAGGGCGTACCTGCAACCCGTGTCAAATATTCGCTGGTAAACAGAAAATCCCTGCACTGCCACTCATTCAAGTCAAAGATGAAGCTCCATTTCAACAATGGGGTCTAGACTTTATAGGGGAAATTAATCCCCATTCCAGTGCTCAGCATAAATGGATTCTAACATCTACTGATTATTTTACTAAGTGGGTGGAAGCCATTCCAACCAAAAGGGAAACAGACTCAATGGTAATTGATTTCTTGGAGGACAATATCTTGTTAAGATTTGGGTGTCCCCGAAAAATAGTTACCAATAATGCCCAAGCCTTCAAATCTATGGTCATGATTAGTTTTTGTCAGAAGTATAATATAGTTCTCGGCCACTCCACTGCATATTACCCTCAGGGGAACGGATTGGCCGAATCATCTAACAAGAGCCCGGTGAACATAATCAAGAAAGTACTGGATGAAAATAAAATATCATGGCATGTGCACTTAAAATACGCATTATGGGAAAACCACATCAGCACTAAAAGGTCTATTGGCATTTCACCTTTTCAAATGGTCTATGTCACGGATGTTGTTCTACCTATAAACCTAGCATTACTAGTGATGAAGTTATGGCAAGATCAAAACGAAGAACCCAATCATGTAACTAGGAGAATTAATCTGTTGATTGAGGTTCAACAGCATAGAGTGGAGGTCAATGATAAAATGCAAAATTACCAGGATGAGATGAAAGCTTTGTTCGATCTCAAGGCAAAAGATAGGGAATTCCTTCCAGGTGACTTGGTACTAAGATGGAATGCAAGAAAAGAGGAAGCCGCGAAACATGGTAAATTTGACCATCTCTGGTATGGACCATTCAAGGTCTCTGCCCCAGAGGGGAAGAATTATTTCCTGTTGGAGAACATTGATGGAGAAGTCCTCAGCGCCCCTGTCAATGAGCGGTATCTAAAGCATTACATGATGTATCAGTCGTAAAAAAAAAAAATCGTAAATAAATAAATTTCATTTTGTGTGTTTTGTACATACTTATATTTTCATTTAAACATTTACTTTTAATTTTCGGTTTTGTTCCTAAACTCTCGACACATTTCCAATAAGATTCGTATTTGTTTTTTTACAGGATTCCAGCTGCAAACGAAACTAGCAGAAAAAGTAATTTGCAAGTCAGTGTTGGAAATAGAGCGACATAAAACAGGTGATACCTAAGATAATTCATAGTGCACAAAGAAAGTGAAAATAAAAGATAGAGGTGAGCTTTCTCAATACACAGGTTATGAAAGGTTGTAAAAGAAAAATAAGGTAACATTTTTCAAACTGCAATATAAAAGGTTAGATAACAGGATTATTGTTGACTTCATAATTTTCGAGTAAAATAATTTGAATGAATACACTAAATCTAAAAACAGACAGTCATAATAATTGTCCCCAAAGATTTATCAAGGCTAGTCCCAAACTATTTTGACCTTTTTGTATATTAAGTCATTGAATTGTTGCCTTATATGCTGTCTATCTCCGGGTTTAATTTTCAGCAAGTCACCATCTTCCTGAGTCCTTGCGAGGGGATAAAAGTTTTTCATTTTAAACCTCGGGGGTTTTCGAAACAGATCTTGATAGGAAAGCAGGTCTTCACAACTACCTGATCTCCTGCTAAGCTAAGGAACGTTTAGAGCGATCTTAACTTTCCTAGGTTTTTCAACAGCGTCGGAAGAATCAAATCTTGCTCAAACGGGATGCCCCTTAAAAAATATAATTTCCTTTTTCCCTAAGAACGAAGGTGTTGAGAAGGTCAAGGGAAGCTTGGTACCAAGTAATTAAAATGAGTTAACAAACCTCTGATGCAAAATATTACACAGATATCAGCCCTGATACAAATTGATTGCCCCCATCTTCATGCTCAAAAAGTGAATTATAAGACAGGTGGTGAAAGGAAATTTAGAAATGATTTCCCCCACCTAGTCCAGGAAGACGATGAAAGGAAATTCAGAAATGATTGCCCTCGTCTCAGCATTTAAATGCATAAATATTTTCCGAAGTGGTGAAAAGAAATTCAGCGAAAGGGGCCAGACAACTTCACCGGGGTACTGAACAAGCTCAGTGGCAGTGAAGCAATGTCTAAGATATCCGTAAGGTTGTTATACATGAATATCACTCTACTCAGGTAACCAATGCTTTCTAAAAACCTGATCAACATCCCAAATTCAGATGGGACTTCCCAATTTAAAAATATATAATCTCATTCTTTTGATGTAAGCTGAGAATCACAAGATCTGTTGAATCTCCTAGGGTAGTTTCGACTGTCTTAAAAACCTACCCAAAGTTAGTTGTGGAAAAGTGAAAATTGTGAAAGGGACTACCGCTGTGTTTAGAAAGAGTATCTGATTTTGAAAAAACCTCTCGAGGTAAAAAGAGGAGTCTTCCTCCCCCTTTCAATCCTTTTTCCATTGGAATCTTTCTGCCTGTTTGAGTTTCTGACTCCATTTAAACAATATTGGCACGTGGTCTACTGTCCTTCCTGCCTCACAGGAAGGCGGGATCCCTAGTTGGAGCCTATGTTGGAGCCGCCCTTGTTTTATTTTTACCTTGCATAATTTTCAATTTTTGATACTTGAAATCTAAAGTTGATTTTCTTTTTCCTTCCGAGATCTTGAAACTCTGCAACCTTGTCACGTAAGCAGCGATGCTTTTCCACTCTCAAAACACATATTCTTTCTTAAGAATGTCACTCTCTTTGTTTTACTTCAGGATCTCGCAGGTCGGATAATATAACTCATGAATTCACACGTCCCGAGTCACGAAACGGCGAAGTCGTTTTAAATTTTCGCTCAAAGACAGTAACCAGGGTAAAATCTTTTAACCTAGTGATTAGACGTCGTCGGGGTTTCGCGCCTTGGCGTTCGCTAAGTTTGAATTTTTATTTTTACAGCTCCGAGAGCTGAGAACACGAGGTTCTTTCGGGCTAACCCTAGTCAAGGATTAAAGGCAAAAAAGACTAACCATGGTTAGAATCTGTTCTCGGCGCTTCGCCACTCGGCACTATCTTTTAGAAAGTTACATCATCTAAAACCCCGACTCACGAAGTCGCGATGTAATTATAGCATGATTAATTAATCACCTAATCTAAGATTTTCCTCCCCTTAATTGAGTCTTAATTATCGCCATCTCGCAGTTTCGCGACTCGGCATACTAATCTCCCAGAAACTTGTCTTCAAAGTTTCGAGTCGCGATATGGTGAATAAATTGATTATAAAATTAATAATGCTCCAAATCATGATTACTGTTAATTAAGCCAAAATCAGTCCTCGCAGTCTTGCGAGTTGAAGACTCAAAAAATTAAAAGGAAATCCACGATGCAGCAAAAAGCGAGAAATTTATTAACGTTGCTAAGTTTTGATAATTTAAAATAAAGCAAGATATGTCCCGTGCATCGAGGCTTGCACGCTCCCCGAGGTAACTATTTTCTCTCCATACTTCGACTGACTGTCAAGCCGCCAAAATTTATGACATTAATGGGAAGATAAGGTAAATCTATGTGTAATATCATATTTTTACGGCATAAGTTATTTCTAATTTCGAATTGACAGGCTTGTTTTGAAAGGTACCATTTTTTTTTCAAATATATGCGAGAGCTACGTTTCATTATGCATTTTTCATAGCACGCGGAGCTCATCGTTTCTGAGTTAATTACTTTCTGCATGTATATGCAGTTCTATCGAAGAAGAGAAAACGAAAACTGTGGCCATGGCTCCGCAGAAAGTAATGAAGGCGAATGTAGAAGTCACGGGACAGGGCTCAGACAATGTAGCCGATACTTCACCCCGAAGTGTCGACTCGATCCCTAACTGGTCATTTGTCTCAAATGTTCTGCAAGCAGAATTGGTAGATTACTCAGACGAATTCGACGACATTGAAAGGTATGATCTACACACCAAGTACAAGATAATCGTCCAATCGGGGATGCATAGAGTAGCAACCAGGCCATGGTTGCTTCTGTATTATGACATGATCCGGTGGGCATTGGACCATGTAGACTTACCCACCAGGACGATCATGAACAACCAGCAAGTTATTGTCGGGAGTTTTAGGCCCGAGCATCTACAAACCATGTACAAGCTACCTTCGATGTCTGAATATACATATGGTGCCGAGTTCCTGGAGGAGTTAAAAGAGAAAGAGTGCATCCAGTATGACAAAACCATGCCCGGTTTGATCAAAGATTGGGTTTCGCACTCCACTAAATTCAGAGCAAATGACCATGGTGTTTATTCTATCTCTTCTTTGGAACCACAGTATAAATATGTGGCCATGATGACATGTCGGTTATTTGGGAGAGAATACACAGCACATTTCTACATCGCGTGGGTGCCTCTCATGTTTCGGGTCGCAGAAAGTTGCTCGTTTAATTGGGCAAAGATGCTCTCAGACAGTCTGGCCAACAGGGTCACAGAGTATCGGGAGCAGAAGGCAAGTGGGAAACCGTCCTCATTTTTCATGTCAGCATATATCATGGACACGGTATGTTCCATGACACCATTCCCATTGATGAGCTGGGCTTGGAATCCAGCCCAAGAAAAACCCATGCACGAGTATCATGAAACACTATGGGAGAATAAAGAAGAAAAGTTCACATATGAGATTTTTAACCGGATGATGGTGCCCCTGCATATCACCATTTTTGGGCACCCACCACCTCGCGTCTCAGACAGCATTGCAATAGGTCTGAGTGGCATAGCGGATTGGTATGTGGAGGCAGATTTTTCCTATTTCATATTTTTTGGGGCTTCCGTTCCCCCTCATGCACTGCCCTTGTTCATCCTTGACAAGCTGGCTTGTCGAGAGGTCACCTAGAAAACGGTAATTGGAGGGGTGAGCAAAGAACTCAAGGGTTACTCAAAGAAGGTATGGCCTTCTTTTCCTATTCGGCTGAATTCTTATTCTTTATTAGATTTCGGGCATGCCAAAGCCAAGGCTACTGCCTTGGAGGACCTAAGTTTGGTCTCCATCGAAGTTAAAAAACATGATCCACAGAGGGTTGTGAGCAACCATTTGGCTCATTGTGGGCTCAAGAGATTTGAGCATGAAAATTCACCCTCGGATGACATTTTCTGAGGGGCGAGATCTTATGAAGAAGTGCTAGCCCGGATCCAATCATTAGCACCCGAAGACACAGCATCTGTATTAAAATTCCATGAACATAGACGAAGAAGCCTTCCCACTGTGTTGGGGGGTTTGGGTGTTTCTGAGGTGAAACAGAAGGATGCTGAAGGTTTTGAGGACCCAATTTCTAACCTCGAAAAACACCAAGAAGGGGAGCAAATGAAGAATCCCGAAGAAAAAGAGGAGACTCCGGACCCACCCAGGGAATAGAGTTCAGAGGCGGAAGTAAAAACTCTAGGCCCACCAAGGGAACAGAAACCAGAGACTTAAATAGAGACTCTAGGTATGCCAAAGGAGAAGAATCCCATCGGTACTCCAAGAGAATCAGCTAAACAAATAGGAGAGCCCATCACCTCGGTCACACCCTTGCAGTCGGTACAGGGAAATGTCGGCGAGGGATGGATATTTAATGAAGAACTGAGGCCCATTAGAGCAGAGGAACTCCCTCCAAATGAGCTATTTTTTGATAAAAAGAGGAAGGCAGTAGTGAAAAGAGATTTCTATCAAGAAGGAGAGTCCACTGTAAAAAAATATAAAATCATGACTGATGGAAAAAATAAGAAAAGTGACCAACTCGCCACTGAAATCGAGGGAATGCTGGGGGCATATGCTTCGGCAAATCAATTCTCAGTTGGGCTTCTGAATAACCAATTAAAAAGGAAAAATCGCCTAATCAGGACCCTCGAGGCTAGATTGGATACAGTCACAGAAATGCTAAAGGTCAGGCCAGCGTGGAGATAGAACAGGCTAGTGTGGCTGACAAAAACGAAATAGAAATGCTCAAGACCAAACTTGAGCAAGCACAGTTGGTGGTCCGAGATGGTAGAGCACAGGTGAGCCAATAGAGAAATATGATTGAACAGTTGCAAGTTCGGGCAGAAATCGCTGAGAGCAGAGAAATAAACATTGACATATTTAAATCTCGATCTAGTGAGATTCGGAGCAAAATCTTTTCGGTACAGCAAAATTTTCTTGCCAGAATAGGAGAGATCCAAGAGAACTGTCTCTTGGTGAATCAGGTGTCCAAGAACCTGACTTCCAGGGAAAGGGAGGCCGAAGTGGCTCGGGTCACTTTCCAAGACGCGGTAATCGCCATAAATAACAAGGTTTCGGCAGGCGCTCCTGGGCTTGCCATTCCTGAACAAACCAGAGGCAATATTCTATTGAAATATTGGGAGCATAACATTGCCCTGGGAAAGAAACAAGTCCAAAAGGTAACCCACTCTTTAGAAGAAGATTTTAATTCCATAGATGGCGAGCTATTGGATATTGACAGCTGAGGCGATGCAGAAGCATTGATGCAAATAAATGTGGAACAGATCTCACTCAATCTGAAGGAAAAATATGAGAGAGATTCGGCCGACATCTCCCAGATGGATATGGTGGACATGGCCAAAGTTGATAAGAATTTGATCAAACCCAGCGCGCAACTAAGTTCCCTCAGCATCATCGATGCACAAATGGGGGACAAGCTGCAGCAGTTAGCCCGAGAATGTTACTTCGCCGAGGCTAGCTGTCAAGCGGAACCTTCGCAGCTCGTATCTCAATTTGTGGAAAGATGTATCGCCTGCACCGAATTCACGCGAAGACGAGCACCTCGCACCAATTAAATATAGAGTATGAGAAAGGGAGAAATTGCGCCCCTCTCAGTTGTAACTGAATTTGTGTAACCATTGAGATTCTAATTGATCTGTAAAGTTGTATAAATATATCACAGAATGAAATAAACAGGGCTGGACCTTTTTTGTGTCGATTGTAATAGAGTTTTTGCATTCGAGAAGTTAATATAAGCAAATCTAGAGATTTTCGATTCCGTCAAGACTATGTTACAAGTTTGTTTCTTCGTGTTTCATGTTTCATTTCATTTCATTATTCATAATTGATGTGTTTCGTTATACTTTAGTACGACCACTACTATAACGAAAGGATTTCATTTTTCTGTACTTGGTTATTGTCTTTCCTCTGCACCAGCTATCAGCAGGTGTAAGACCAATCTGCACTTACAGAATTCTACATATACTTTTTCTATGTCAGTTATTTCCTTACTAATTTCCTCTTCTGTTTATATGTGAGTTTTTTCTTTGACAGGAACCTTGCGTTATATGCAGCTAAATGTTTTTCTCTCACCTCACACCTTTATATTAGAATATAATACAGTTACGGGAAAGAGCCTTCAATTTTCATTCCTATTTTATTCTTAAAACGTAAAAAATTCTCTTTTATTCGACCAAATCGAGACAGCGTTTAATCTCTCTTTGAATCCTTTCCTACTCTCATTGTTCCTCAATGACTGTCCCTGCACCAACATTGCCTAATATCGAACCCGGACTATCTAATCAAACGCATATTGCTTTAAACCTTTTTGACATAATACTTAAAACTGCTAATAACCGGAAGAAACTTGAACGTTCATGGGCAACCATTGAACAAGATATAACTACTCAGGAGCAGTTGGAAGCTAGACAATGCCAATGTAGAAATCTTCCCTAGTTTCCTTTACCGAAGGTTGACGTTACCCTCTTATCCATATTTAACCTACTTTCGGATGCCTTGACACTGTACTTTTAAGCCTTAGGTACAGACTCAGGAACAACATTTCCATTATGAGGGAAATGCATCACCTGGAAGAGCGTAGACACCACAATGTTCATAACATATACATAATCACTCCCGAGAAGCATATTGAAATCTAGCTGGCCTTACACCACTATAACATTGACAAGGACAATATTCCCACCTAATGATATAGACAATTGAGGAAGAATCCCCAAATATTCACTAGGACGTCTGTCAAAATCCAATAACTCATGCGAAGAAGACACAAGCTCAAGAGATCCCAAGACTTTCCAAGTCGAGGAGGAAAAAATACTTGCAGAGGCTCCTTCATCCACAATATATCGATAAATGTTTGTTGAATTAACTTCAACCCTTATTTGAAAAGGTGCAAAAGAAGGAAGACGAGGCTCAACAAGATCATTCCAATCAAAGGAAACCATCCTAGGGCTTGGAAGGGGTTTGCTCAAAACGAGCATAATCCCCCTTTGTTGTGAAATTACTAAAATGGAAATGCTGAAAACATAGTCAATAGACACATCACTCTCCAAGAGAAGAGTGGGATCAGCTGAATATTGCATCAGCATGACCACTTTGGTAGACTCAACACTCTCTAAGAGAAGAGTGGGATCAGCTGAAGACTGCATCGGCATAACCACTTTCTCAACCACTGGTTGAATAGGCTATGAGACAACATGGTCTACAGGCACATCACCCCCCAAAAGAGGAGTGGGATCAGTCAAAGATTGCATCGACCAGACCACTTTCTCAACCACTAGCTGAAAGGACTGTGACGAAACCACAGAAGACTCAGAATCAGAAGAGCTTGTAGATAGGGACCACAGTATTCATACCTCTGGAAGGCTAGGGCATAAATGAGTAAGGTGATATCCCTTGCAAAGATTACAAGGGAACTTAGGCTTACGTCCTATCTGTCTAGGTTTCTCAATAGAATCAATGCCCCCAGCATGACTAGAAATGGTTGGGTGCTTGCCCCCAACATGACTCGCATTGGTTGGGTGTTGGTCTTCAACATGACTTGTAGAGGTTGAGGAACTATCTCCAACATGACTCGCAAAGGTTAGTGATTGAACTCCAGTATGACTTGTAGGGACTAGGTTCATGCCCCCAGCA
>JASDQU010309802.1:71711-83107 GCA_032191745.1 Picea mariana | reverse complement strand
ACAGTTTTCTAGCAATTTTGGCAATTTACTATTTTTAGCAGTTTTTTCGTGTCCTGAACTTCTAGGGCCATTTTGAGGCCCTAAACGATTTTTTTTGGGTATGTTGCTCACAAAAAATAGCATTTATGATGCTATTTTTTCTAGAGCGTTGTATTTCTCGAATAGATCTTTCCAACGAGCTATCAAGTGCCCCAAACGGAGATAGTATGCAAAAGTTATGACCCTAGGAAGTTGATGTACTAACTTACCCAAACGGGGCCCACATGATTTTTGGCACTTCATCTCCTAGGGTTAGGTTTTTGGATGTCTAGGACTTTTGGCATTCCCGTCTATTGTAAAAATGCCTTCTGAGCCTCATTGTAATCATCTTTTTGTGAATGCAAGTAGCCGTCACATCTCTTCTCAGAGATAAGCTGTCAGCATTCTAGCGAGTCTTTCACTCTGTATTTTTACAGTCTCTGTACATTTCTCTGATTAATAGAAATCATGTATTACTGTATATCTGTGTTTATGGTTGCATCTCTGATACATTTCTTTTATATTATTGAATATCTGCAATATCTCTGTGCATTTCTTTATTATATCTCTGCTCTCATTTCGTGCCGAAAATAATCCAGATCAGTATGTGCATGGGTTGTCTATAAAGTAGGGCACGTATGTACGCGTGCAAAACCACTGCAGGCCACGTACACCTCTGTAACTT
This sequence comes from Picea mariana, assembly GCA_032191745.1. Lineage (NCBI taxonomy): Eukaryota > Viridiplantae > Streptophyta > Pinopsida > Pinales > Pinaceae > Picea > Picea mariana. The sequence continues at coordinate 82,404 of JASDQU010309802.1, read as the reverse complement.
CTCAAAAAAAGAAAACAAACAGGTAGACTGACAGGGCAGGGAGGATTGGTATGGCACCAACAGGTGACCAATATCCCTTAAAGACTCATCAAACTTACACAAAACTCAAAAGGTAATAAAACCAATTAAAACACCCAAAAAATCCCCTAAAACCCTAGAGGCTTCCCCAGTATGGTCGCCAGTTCTGCTATAGTGGGAAAAAACCCCTATGGACTACACTAGGGTTCAACATGTAGGCATATCTAACCGTCTAAAAGTCTCCTACTCTTTAGACTACCCCAAATATACCCCACATTCATGCACGGAATACAAAGTGAAAATATCAGGTAACTTTACCTTTGACTTCGCGTTTGGTAGCTCTGTTGACTACAAGCCTCCTCCCAAGCCTGGCCTGCATTCACAAACAAATAAAAATGAAACTACAAAACATGCATCTCATATATGAATTATGGGTTAGATGTTAGCATAAAACATAATCAAACATAGATATACTGCACATCATATTTTGGGACAGAAAAAGTATTCCTTTTATTGATATCACAATGTTTACTTACAATGAGATCGGTGACTGATCCACGGACCTGGTCTGGACTCCTCTTCACCAAGATCCAATTGTGACTCCACGTATCCTTCTTCTCTCACACTTATTCTAGGGAAATGGCATAGGCTTATGATGGAGGAAAATGGGCAAGAATGGGAAATTCTAATGCAAATCTCACAAGATGGCTGCAATTATTTGGGGCAAGGAGGGGATGTGAAACAGGAAGAGTTTCATTGTTATTATGCTTCTTGTTGGAATGAGACCCCAACACCTCCTTTTATATGACAAAAGGATGGTTATTTGGTTGGGTGATGGGCTATAGGTGGTCAATTGGTTGGGAAACTACCCAATAGCCCGTAATCTCAATGAATCCCTTGCAACTTTTTAATTTTTGCAACACTTGTGGGTATATGTGGGTTGTAATGGTGCAGCTAGCATACGTACATGATCTACAGTGGTGTAGAAAGCGTGTGTATGTGGGCAGTAGTGGTGCAAGGCACGTACATATTCAAAAATAGTTTTTTTAAGAAGAGTTGCTTAGTGATGGCATGGAAAAAATAACAAGTAAGAGGGCCTGATGCCAGGTATGCATGTATGGTGCAATTTAGGTTTATAAAAATAATGATGCCCTTACAACCTTTTATGAATTAGTTGGGAGGAGGATACTATCCTACCAGATATTTCCATGGTGTATAACAAAACCATACTTGGCCCATGATCTCTCAAAACCAATCTTTCCCGGGAGCATGGGACCAGACGCCACAACCCCAAATCCCTTTTCTAGCTAAGTTAAATCTTTCAGACTTGTAAAAATTGATGAATGACCCAGTGTGTCATGATCCATCATGGCCCCCCGTCCCTACCAATATTCCCTCTGAAATTCCAAAGTTTGAGGAAAAGACTTGTGTGGACCCAGGTGATCATGTGACTACCTTTCACCTATGGTGCTCATCTAATGCCCTTAATGATGATTCTATTCATTTGATACCATTTCAACACACCATTATGGGGGTTTTCGTGAAGTGGTACATCAAGCTACCTAGGGTCACTTATGGAACTTTCAATAAGTTGGTCTTGGTTTTCTCAACCACTTCTAGTTGTTAGTTTGTTACGAGGACGACATAGAACTTTTATCGGTTTTTCATCAAGATAAATCCACCCACATCTCTGATCATATTAAAGAGTGGCGTAGATGGAAGAGGTTGATTAAATTCTACATTCCTCTAGAGTTTTTTTTGGAATGGATCCTCAAGTCCTTATTACCTTACATTTCAAAGGATGTTTCTACATTCAGAGTGACATCTGAGGAAGATGCCATATTCAAATCCAAACAGTTGGACCTTATATATGCTCAATGTGGGATGCTCTACAAAATTATCTCTAACACATCATGGTCAAATTACGATCCTAGACAAAATCCTGGGCCTCATGTCGATGGCATCATAGGCTCCAAAACTGCTAAGACTTCAGACTTGGTGATGAACCAACTAAAAGATTTGTCTTTTAACCAGTCTACAGTAGAAAGGGATATGAATTCTTCCTCACCCATCCAATCATTGGATGTGCATTCTATACAGTCGATGAACCCAAAAGGTAACCAACAAGCTCAAGGGAACAAGAAGAAAGGTCATGGTAATAATCATAAGGGTGGGAATAATAATAATAATAACTCCCAAGGATGACAATAATAATAATAAATCTAATAATAATGCTAGTGGGGGAAAGAAAGAAAACAGGAAAGTGAAGTTTCCCTGTAAAATTTGTAAAGATGATCACCTTACTCACTTGTGCCCAAAAATTGAGGAAGCGTTGAGGCTCATAGTGCAACATATTGTTGTGTTGACCAACCCATTTCCACATAACCAAAATATGACCTCGAGAACCTCCAACACCGGAAATGCGTCGAGTGGAAGTCAAAACCCATCGAAAAATGATGGTGGCCATTTATGCATCAATATGTTTAAGTATGTGATTAGTCTAGCCACTCAAAACCATGATTATGATTCTTCACAGCCTATTTTAGGTCCAAATCCTCCTCCTTCAGAAACACCTTTGCAGATTGATAAGCCTGAACCTTCACCTTGTATTTCGAAAGGATTCCTTAAGCACTCTTCCCACAATCCTAATGCCAAAGCCACCCAAAATTACTCAATTTTTGAGGATTTGGGCCAAACCACGTGTGTGATGTCAGCTTTGGAGGTGCTCTAGACGTGTCCTACATAGAGGAATTCCCTACTATTTGTGTTGGGAGCTCTAGACTCATATGGATCAAAGGTTATCAAGTTTTATGTCATAGATTTTAAGCCTTGCTTACCTTACCATGTGGCCTTGCAAATCCATGTGGATTATATGAATATTACCCTCAAACGTACTATAATTGATGAAGGTGCTTCGACATATGTGATGTATTTGGATTGTTGGAAAGTCATTGGCCCTCCACCCCTTTCTCAATCCATGACCATGTTAACTGAATTTGATGGACGTTCTTTTAGACCCAATGGTATCCTTCCCACTTACCACTTTCAACTACAATTGTTTACTGGGGAGTAATTTGACTTACTCTATGACATCCATTGTGTAGTCGGTTTTCACCTGTTATGATTTCCTCATGAAGGAAACACTGTGACGATCGACCAATTTTCCTTTGCGCACCCTATTCCTACTACATCAATGGGACCTTCAATCCCCATTATTCATAATTCTCAGTAGGAAACTAAGAATGTTGGTGTTGGAATGTATTCCTCCCTGATGGGAACTTTTGATTTAACAACACCAATTTTGTACACTAATGCCATATTTGGTGAGTCTTCATCATTGTTGAGGTATGTTCCTTTTTAGTACTTCATATTTAAGTGACCCATGAACCCTACCTTCTCTAGCTATGCCGTATCAAGGTCATTCTCACATCGAGACAACGATGTTGTTGTCCGTGGTAGAAATTATGTATCAGGTTATACAAGAAAATACCATCGACCTGGATCCTTCCTCCTCGCAGATAGAGGAGGTGGATCCCATATTAGAGCCCATATGGGTTTTACAATGATCTTTTTCACATGACTACCTCAACAATACTTTACCCTCAGATGAAGCAATCTTAGAGGTCATGTCTGGTCCTGATAGGCCTTGGAATGACCTTCATCATAGATCATATTTTCTCCCAGAGCTCAAGAGGATTGAACAATATGAGTTTAGGTCCACCCTGAGTGAGATGGTCAGTCACACCATGGTTTTGTTCCTTGGGGTACCTTTTCATTCCGAAAAATTCCTTTCGGTCTTAAAAATGTCGTAGCAACCTTTCAACATGCCATGACCAAGTCACATTTCACGATAATAAGCATATTGTCGAAGCCTATATAGATGATATTGTTTCTTACTCTTGCAAGAGAATGGATCATTCAAATCACCTTCGAATAGTATTTTAATTATGTCGCTATTATCACATTCTATTGAACCCTCACAAATGCATCTTTTGCGTTATGTCTGGATGCCTTTTGGGATTCATAGTTTTATGAGCATGGGATCATGGTGGATCCTATGAATGTTGAGGCAATACTTTGATTGCCTCCCCCATGCAATAGAGAACTGTGCCAATATAACTAATGGTTTCATGCATCTCTTGAAAAAGGAAACTTCGTTCATAAGGGATAAGCCAGCATAGAATTCCTTTGATGCTTTGAAGAAATCCCTAGTATAGACACCTCTGTTGAATCCATCAGACTACAGTAGATATTTCCTGCTTTAGATTATCACGTCCAAAGGGACGGTTGGTATGGTTCTTGTTAAATAAAATTACAAGTTACATGAGCACATTATCTATTAACTTATCCTAAATCTAGTTGGTTTTCAACTTAAGTACTCACACGTAGAGAAGCTAGCCTTAGTAGTCGTGCATGCGATTCAGAGACTACGTCACTATATATTACTTTGCAATACTACCATGGTTGCCAATATCAATATTTTTCAATACATCCTTAAAAGGAGTATCATAAGGGGGAAATAAAATAAATGGATTGTTATTTTTCAAGAATTTAACTTTGATTTTTCCTCCGCAAAATCCAACAAATCGCTAGTTTTTTCAAAACTAATGTCAGACTTCCCTACACTGGATGAGTATATTTTTCACAAAAATTCATTTGTTGATGAACATATATCCCTTATCTCATATTCGGACCCATGTTATGGAGATATTATAATATACCTTCAAACTCTGAATCTTCCCCATCATATTTCGAGAGACGACCAACGACATATACGCCATCAAGCCAAAAACTACCTTATTATTGGTGACATGTTGTATCGTCGATGGGTAGATGATATTTTGCGTCGTTGTTTGAATCACAAGGAGGATGAGTCCATTCTCAATTAATGTCACAGTGGGGCATGTGGTGGTCACTTATCCAGGCTTGCGAAAACCCAAAAGATATTGCGAGTTGGTTATTTTTTACCACCAATTTTTAAAGATTGCATTGAAGTAGTCAAGAAGTGTTACCCTTTCTAGGTGTTCGCTCATAATATGTGCTCGCACCTTGCCCCTCTTCACCCAGTCATAACCATCATTCTTTTCACCAAGTGGGGGGTGGAATTCATGGACTTCAACCCAACCTCGGTTGGGGGGCATCATCAGATTATCGTGGTCCTGGATGAGGCCATGCCTACTGTCAAATTTGATGGTGAGACTGCAACACTTTTCATATTAAATTAGAGTATATCTTGGCTTGAAATCTCAAAGGATATTTTCATTGATCATGAAATTCACTTCCAAAATGAGATGATGAAAGAGTTAGCATCAAAACTAGGGTTTTCACACGATCATTATTCCCCCTATTATCCCCAGAAAAATGGACAAGTAAAGGTCGTGAATAAATATCTAAAGACCGTTTTACAAAAAACTGTCAGGAAGAGTAAATCTAACAACCATCTTATGCTTTACCCTACACTATGGGCATATTGAACCATCATAAATACTTCCACCAGTTTCTCACTATTTCAGTTAGTCCACATAGTGGAGTCGATTCTTCCTATTGAATGTGAAATCCCTTCCCTTAAGTTGGTGATCGTGCTCCTACCTAACACGAACAATCTCAAAGAATTCCCCATACACTTAGAACACCTCAATGAGAAATGTCGAGATGTCATTGTAGCTATTGAGGCAAATAAATGATGTGTTAAGCTCCAATATGATAGGTCTTTATGTCCATGGAAGTACGTTGAGGGTGACTTGGTTCTTCTTTATGACCATGTTAAGGAACCACTGGGGGAAGGGAAGTTTAATCCCATGTGGCATGATCCCTATATCGTGCAACGTGTTTTTGAAAATGGAGCTTATGAATGGGAATATTATGAAGGGAATGTGTTGGACAAGCCTAGAAATGGGATTTATATTAAAAGGTAATACGCTTGAGGCTTAGAGCTCGAGGATGACCTTTGTATACTAGTGTATGTTAGTGTATATAGTCTTCTCTTTATATTTTTGTGTCACCGACTTGCTTATTGAGTTTTCCCTTCGTTACTAGATGTCAATGGAATCTTTGGTGTTCTTAGGATTTGTCAACAGTGTCAGTCGTCATACACAAAACATGGCTTCCACCACTTGGGTTATCTATTCACCCAAGGGACAACTGGTGTCTTCAAGTGGCGTTTGTCTAGAGCCATCAATGAATAATGTGGACGAGTATAGCATCATTATAGAGCTATTACACAACATCATTTCACATGGTTTTTTATATTTAGAAGTTTGACTGGATTCCCAGTTAGTTGTATGTCAATTACCAGGTATGAGATCCTACATTACTCTAATGTTTCCTTTGGGTACGTCTTTTGGAACAATATTTTGATTTTATTACTTATAATCATATCCCTGGAAGTTCTAATCAAGTATCTGATGCATATGCTAATTATATTTTATATTGGAATTTGTCAAATAACTAAGCAAAGAAAACACACATTCCTACATTCATCCATTGTAAGATATGCAAGTAGAGCCGAAGACCAAAATATTTTTTATATTTCATCCATTAAGTCCAAAAAAATGGTGTCATAGTACAAAATTGGGCTCGTAGCCCTCAAAATACATATACAACCGATACATCATATAACCATGGCATCTAAGCCTGAGGTCCCGGATGCATGTCATGATAGCACACTATGGCATTTACAAGACATTGAAAGAGTATCACCCACACATGGAGTACACCCACCACCTGCCTCTACATATCCTCTGCTAGATCCTCCACCGTGACCATAGGAATCATGTGTGTCAGATGATATAGGTTTCCCTGCACATTTTGGAGAACTCTCTCTACATCCCCACCTACCATCCCATATCCTTGGCCCCTACACCAATGTCGTGGATATCCATCTGGTCGTTGTGTACCTACATCCGTGTAAGAGAAACAACCGTTAATAAATGATACCATACAAAAATATTTGCATTTTTTGTTTTCATTTATCAAATTGAAAAACAAAAAAAAATAAAATATATAAAAATAAATTCTCACCGATCTCTCCAAAGGTAGATCCTGGTGTCAATGGCATGTCATGGTCCCCTTGGTAGTCAATCCCCTCATAGGGATAGTCATCGATGGCTATGATTTGTCCTCACCACCAGTGAAAGAACTCATCATTGTAGGGGGTTGGAACCCTACCACCTCCTAGCCACCTCATCACCTCATTCCACCATGACATGGCTGGATTGCATAGACTGTGTGGAGTAAAATATACTCTAGGTATCAGATTTGGAACCCTATCAAAGAAAAAACTACACAAAATGGGTGCAAAACTGAAGTTCCTCATCCTCTTGAGTTTGTATTCTATAAATTGGCTCTTCATGTTGGCCAATAGTGAAGTGCACCAATCATAAATCGTGGGTCTCATACACTCCACAACATAGAACATGAGTGGCCTTGACACCTGGTGCAATGAGGTTGATCCTGATATCCATGTGAGTACTAAGATGATAATGTTCAGACTTAGGTTCTCAATCTCCCTGATAGGTATTTGGATCCCCACTTTCTTTGTTTTTGCAATGTAGTACGTGGTGATATACTCCTCCATAGTCCTCCCATATCCAATCCCTTGAGCCTTGAGATTTATCATCTCACCTTGGCGATACAATCATGTGATAAAATAGATATCATCCACTTCAATTCTCACTGGTTTCCCATTGAAATTGAATGCCTCAGTCTCCAGATCCCAATAGTTTATCAATGTTTGGAGCAACTTCACTTGAGCCCTCATTCCTTTTATGGCTCAAAATTTATAGAGCCCGCATATTTGCAAATATTTTTGGGCCCTCATATCTCTTTCTACTATAGCATCAACCTCCTTGTGCTCCCTTTCTCTCCATTCAATAACCATCCTGCAAAGGAAACATCAAATTTTGAGTAAATTTTTATTAAAAAATTTGTGAACAGAGTTGTACACAGGCTACCATTTTAACAGTCACGTATAGGGATCGATATACATAGGAAGAATTCTCTTTTTCTATGTACATGGGGTCATGTACGCGACCCAATAATTCATATCCCATGTACACCCTAGTTTTCACTCTATGACCTCTTAAACTCGAAATTTGAGCACTAAATCTAACAATTAAATCATGGAAATTGAAGAGAATAGGATGATCACTTACTTGCTCCAGACGGTTTCCAATTCCATTGATCATAGCTCCTGAAATCGTCACTAGAAGATTGTGGGTAAAATGGACTCAAAAACACTATGTGGGTGAAAAACTCAAATGACATGGTAAAATTTCTTATTTTTACTATTTGTAGATCATTTTTACCTACTTTATATAGTTTTTACCCTATTTTCCCTATTTTCAAGACCATATGGACTAATTGTGCAATGCAAGACCTGGTTTGAAGTGGTTTTGTCCATTTTTTCATTTTTTCATCGTCCTATGACCATGATTCACATGCCCTAGGTATGAACCCATTTATTAGTGACACAGAACCTTCTTGTTGCTATTATAGTGTCGTTATTAAGTGGTAGAGACTTACCAAACATGGGTACCCTAGTTAGAACACTTTTTCCATTTGGTGCCCATGCAAAAGTTACTCCATAGGTCCAGAAGTCCCCTATATTCCCAATATGAATTTGCATTTGAACCTCATTACTCTTACCCAATCTCATTCCTAACACTACCTATGGGACTCCTACTGAGTCTTGGTTAATCTCTTTTCTGACTCCTGAGAAAACAAAAATATTGTCGAGTGAACTTGTCTCTTTCATAATCATTAAATGGCTTTGAAACGACGTCTATTTTGGTATAATTTTAACCCTTTTTCGAACCAAGTAGACTACTTACAAAAAAGGAATACTTTAGTCAGCATTGGCTAGAAGAGTTTTCTTAGGTATTATTTTATACTTTTTTGGGCCTAGGGAACTCAATCTACGAAAAATGACACTCTTTGAGTTAATTTGTAATTGCATCCCATTATCCTACTTGCATTTTTGAGCCTAATGTCGGCTCCTTCTCTCTCCTTATAAGCCTCTTTCCCCAACAATTCTCAGCATTATCCAAGCAGTGTTGTCCATATACCCTTTGCAACTTGACAACCCTTTACCCATAGAGGAAACATCCCCCCAAGTGTCGATGTCCCGCATTCATTCCCTTGCATTGAGCATATGTATGTTTGATACAGATGGATTTCGGTGACCTCCCACCTATTCCAACTGGTTCAATTTGGAAGTTTTCCAGTTTGGCAGTTTGTTTCCTTGTTTTCGGGTCCCTGACTTGCGAGGATTTTTTGAGGCCCTAAACAACATTTTTAGGACTCGCCATAGTTGAAAATGAGCTTTATTAGATCGTAGAAAAATGTGTAGTCCTTGGATAGACCTTTCCAATAAGCTATCGTGCACCTAAAATAGAGATCATATGCAAAAGTTACAACCCTAGGAAGTTGATGTACTAACTTACCCAAACGGGGCCCACATGACTTTTGGCACTTCATCTCCTAGGGTTAGGTTTTTGGATGTCTAGGGTTTTTGACATTCCTGTTTATTGTAAAAAGGCCTTCAAAGCCTCATTGTAATCATCTTCTATCGAATGAGCACATCTGTCACATCTCTTCTTAGAGATAATCCTCCACCATTCCAGCGAGCTTGCTTTTCGCTGCATTTTACAGTTTCAACTTATTTCCTTATTGAATAGAAAACCAGTTTTACTATATCTTTGTTATTTTGTGTTAAGAATATTTTAATAATTTGTATAAATTTTGTTTTGCTCATAAAATATGGATTAGTGGTATCAAAGTGGTCTGCCCCTTGTCATCTTAATGCATGTCCCCAACGAGGTCAGGGTACAAAGAATTGGGTCTTGAGCTTGTTTCTCTTGAGGAAAAAAGCTCTCACATGCCCAAATGACCTCTCATTTCAGGAGAAAATAAAGATGAAGGGACAAGAGATCCTTTCAAAAAAATTCTTGAGGAATCCCTCATGCAACAGAGGAACAAGATGATGGATAGTTTCATGCAAATCCTTCGGCGACTACCAAAAGATGACGGATGCATCTTCCTCGAGCGGAGGTGCTGCCCCATTCAAGGTACAAATCAACTTCTATATTCCTATATTTGAAGGTCAGATAGACGCAAATGTTGTAGACAAGTGGTTAAATCTACTAGAAGGGTATTTTTTGTCCATAACTTTTCAAATAGAGAAAAAATTACTTTTGCGCTCCTCAAAGTCGTTCCCCATGTCAAATATTGGTGGGAAACTTTATGTGAGTAAAAGGAAACAGAGGAACCCTCATTATTTACATTTTCGGCCACCTGGGAATCCTTCAGGGATGTTATTAAGGAAAAATACTACCTTGTTGGGACTTATGACGACTTGTATACAAAATGGACCACACTACGACAAGAAAGAGACCAAGTAGTGCCAGATTTCACAAATATCTTTCATACCCTGCGCACCAAGATGGGTATCAAAGATTCAGAGTGACATCTAGTGATCAAGTATCATGGTGATTTGCATAGATACATCCATACCGAAACAAAAATTTTGAACATCTCGTCCTTGGGAACGGCCTATCGATATGTCGTCAAAATCGAGTAGAAGCTTAAACAAAAGACATGACAATTTGGGCCTGGGAACCCCTCGCAGCAAAAATCAGGAAAGGGAAGCCCCAACCTATAGAATAAAGGACAGATA
>JASDQU010309802.1:48116-60608 GCA_032191745.1 Picea mariana | reverse complement strand
TGACAATCTGGTAGCTCACTGCCTCCATCATGGAAGTCTACGAGATCTCTTCTTGATTTTTTCTCCTCATCACTGAGGTTTTCTCCAACTTCTGGCTCACATATACAAACCATTTTCTCCTCTGTGTCACTAAAGGTTTTGAATTCCCTCAGCCACCTCCTCACTACCTATTGTTTCCTTCTTGCCAATAACTTCTGGACAAGAAACTTTTCTTTTTGCTGCATGGGCTACTCATACCTCCAATGTACTTGGGAATCTTGTTGCATCCTCAATGTTATCATGTCGAGCTCTGCTCTGATTTCTTCGATCTCTTTGTTCATCTCTACTTTTCTTTTATGGTGGAGGTCCTTGCCTTGACCATGCTTATGGCCTTTAGTAGTCATTTTCCTCCTTTTCCTTGAGCCCACCTGGCTGTCTACTTGATTGTTGTGAACTTGCAACAACCCTTCACACATAGAATCAACAGTTTGTCTCCTCCTTCACCTATTGTCTTCATATGAAATTCATCTTATGATACCATCTTGATGGTATCAAAAATAATCTTTTCCTAGGCTCTAATACCACTTGATGTAGTCAGAAATCCCTCTCTCCCTTTGCCTATGATCTGCAGACAAGATTTTAGGCTCTGATAACACTTGGTGCAACCCCCCTCTCCTCTTGGTCTAGGATATTTCAAATATCTGGGCTAAATAGGCTCCTCGAGACCCTGCTAGTCCCACAAATCATTTTACACATGCCCCTTTTTCTTCTAGACGCAGTTCCTATGAGACTCGTGGGTTCCTGCTAAGCCCTTGTTCTCTTCTGAAATTTTGAGTGACAAGCACCAACTCCCTACGCTAGACCCCTTATACTTCACATGACCTCAGGCCAGTCCTCTTTGAAAGTCCATGATTTTGAACTTTTGCAAACAGTCGACTCCCTTCTTCCCGATTTCTGAAATGACAAATTTACCCCAGACCCAATCTGTGGTCCATGTCTCTCCCACAACCAACGGTTTGGATCTTCTTCGAACTCAACCTTTGGGAATTCCTCCCACTCTGCTCTTCCCTTTCTTTCTGGATAATTTTTCCTCTAAAACATGTGTATCTTTGCCACGTGTCCTTCTAGATCCAATGGTCCAGATTCACTTCACTCTTTGCGACTTTGCAAAGTTTTCTCTTTGCTCCATGCAAATCTTCTGGATCTCTTTCTCACAAACTCTCTGATCTGCTGCCATGTATCCTCCTTGATACCAATGACTTAGATTCACTTTGTTGCTTCAGGACTTCATCAAGTCCTTAATCCTTGCACATAAAATGGGTTAAAGTCTCATGCACTTACCTGGATCTGACGAGTGTCGGTCCTTAGTGCTCAAATCTGACGGTTGGGATCTGTCCTCCTCCTCGACACTCTCCTCATGTTGTTTGGATGTAAAATTTGACGGTCCATATCTCCTCTTGCATCTAATCTAACGGTTGTTTTTGGTCCTTCTCCTAATATTTTCGAACTTGAAACAAGTTCACTCCTACGTGCACTCCTTGCACTTGTTTGAACATTCAGACTTTCTCAACACTTGTCGAAGTGTTGGCCTGGTGCACTCCTTACACAGGTCTTCTCCTGAATCTTGAACTCTTTCAGTTTCACTAATGCACTCCTTTTATCCACTCAATGCACAACTTGTAGAGATTCTCCCTCCAGAGTGTTCAACAACTCTGGTTCCTTCAACTTCTCCAGCACTTCATAATGTGTTTGTCCTGTGTACTCCTTACACTTTCTCAAAGCAATCCTTGTTGAGATTACAGAGTGTTCAACAACTATGTGTTGTCTTCTCCTTGACACTCTTCTCCTTGAACTCGAAACAAAGTTATCTTGTGCACTCCTTGCAGTCGCTCAATGCTCACCTGGAAGAGTCTTTCGGAGTATTCAGTAACTCCGGATGTTCGTTCCTTGCATAGTCTTTCCTCTAGAGTATTCAGTAACTTTGAGGCTCCTTGAGTCTATAAATGTTTTGGTGTGCCCACCTAGAACATTCTCCTATGAACTCAAAGCATATTTTAGATACACAATCCTTGTGTTGGCTACAAAGTTTCCAATACTTTGTCGTGCACTCCTTTCACTAGCCTAAAGAACCCATAACAGTCTAGAAAACTCACAGAAAGATAATTATGTCTATCCTTGCAGATGAAACCTATTCATACATCTACATCATATGTATACATAAACACACAGATGGAATTCATCAAATACATAAACACACAGAAAACTCATAGGAAGGAAAAAATTCTCTTTGTATTAAAATGAATGTTTGATTACAATATGTACAAAATCTCAGACTGCAACATAGTCTCGACTCTCTCCTCTCCTTGGATTACAATGATTTTTCATCAACTTTCAGCATCCTCTATTGGGAATACATTACAATTATTTTTACAATAGGGCTCATAGAGTCTTTCCCTCCAACTACTCTAGTGGTGTCTAATCACCAACTACAATGCCTATCTACTAAGGAAGATTACAATGAATGAACATCTAGCCTGAATCAGATCTAGATCAACCTACAGATGGCCATTAAAGGAAACCTTAACTATTGCGTGTACAAAGGCATCAACTCAGCTCTTCCAACCTTACAACATTTAATTGCATTAAATATTACATTTAAAATTTAAAAATGAAAGGGCTACGCCTCTCCCTTCCTTGAATGTGCTTTGATGTGCTAAATAGTTGGCACCTTGCTGAGGTGGAAAGGATGCTCTTGCATCATCATAGTGAGACACTATCAGATGTTGTCTGGAAGTACCCTACTTATGATAAAGAAATGTACTCCATTGTGCAATCCTGTTGACAGTGGAGACATTACATTCTAGGGAAAGAGAAAGTCATCCACACTGATCACAAGCCACTATAGTTCATGCAAACCCAAGGAAAATTGGATAATGACCTCCATTAGAAGTGGTCCACATAATTACAACAGTTCTACCTCAACATCAAGTATAAGACAGAAAGTACCAATTGAGTTGTTGATTTCCTCAGCCGAACTCCAATCGTGACACTCACCATGGTGCTAGACTCTTGCGGCCATGAGACCTATGGATGGCCCCACCTCTATGAGACAGACCCTGACTTCTCCATCACTTACCAAATGTTGGAATCAAACTCAGTGGTCACTAATTTCCATATTCAAGACGGGCTATTATGTCGTCTGGGCCATCTTTGCATTCCATCAAGCGAGCACGAGAAGCTAATTTGGGAAGCTCACTACAATTGGGTGGAAAGACACTTTGGTGTCAAAAATACAGTGGCAATGCTGCAAAAACATTTCTACTAGCTAAAACTTCGACAGGATATCGGCAAGTATATCAAGTCCTACACCACCTGTGCTATTGCCAAACCGACCACTAAGAAACAGGAAAAGTACACCCCTCTTCCTACTCCTAAAAATCTGTGGGAATCCATCTCAATGGACTACATGTCAAGCCTCCCATCCATCAACATGGGCAATGACTGTGTTTTTGTGGTTGTTGATCACTTTTCCAAGATGGCAATTCTAGCTGCCTACAAGAAGAACATCACTGCAAAGGCCACTACCAAGCTCTTCTTTGAATGCGTTTGGGTACACTTTTGGATCCCACAAACCATTGTCTCATATCAGGACAGTCGGTTCCTCAACACATTCTAGTCAAGCCTCTATTCACTGTTGGATACCAAGATCACCAAATCCATTGCCTTCCACCCCCAAACAAATGGCCAAAATGAGATCGTCAATCAGATGATCATCCCTATCATGTGCATGTATAATTCCAATCACCCCTTCACATGGGATGAGAGTCTTCCCTATGTCTATCATAGCTACAACCAAGCCCTACATAGCTCAACTGGCCACAACCCCTTTCAAGTGGGGTTTGGATTCCAACCATTGGGCCCCATGGATGTTGCACTACCCATGGCGAACATCTCAACCGAATCATCTCCTGCTCCACCAGAAGCTGACAAATCCACCCATTTCATTGAGAGGATCCATCACATCCACCAACAGGTTTAGAATATTTTACAGAAGTCCAATGCCAAGTACAAGCGGCGCCATGACCAACACCGGGTGTCACATAAGTTTCAGGTGGGCGAAAAAGTTTGGTTGCACTTGCAGAAAGAAATCCTTATAGGGCCCCATCAGAAGATTCACCCACTCTAGTATGGTCCATACACCATCACCAAGGCTATGGGTGACAATGATTTTTCACTCAACATTCCCCCTTTCCTTGGCCTGCAGCTAATCTTCAATGTGGCTCTCCTTCGGCCACATTTCCCACCATTATTGGACACCTCAGAGATAACAAAGTAGTTGACACCAAAAAAAATCAACCCTGACTGCATACAACAAGAATCCAGTGATCTAATCATGGACACATAGATCAAGGTCACTCGACGGCAAAGGATCCAACTTTATCGAGTTGTCAAAGCAGGGCAACTCCTACACTAAGGCAAGTGGCTCACCTGGGGTAAAATTCAGCAAACATTTCCTCATCTGATGGGGGAAATCAACGCAATGGAGACCATTGCTTCCTAATGGGGTGGATTGATCCAGATGGATTTCGGTGGCCTCCCACCTATTCCAATTGGTTCATTTTGGCAGTTTTCCATTTTGGCAATTTTTTTCCTAGTTTTTGGGTCCCTAACTTACAAGGTCATTTTGAAGCCCTAAACAACGTTTTTAGGGCTCGCCACAGTTGAAAATGACCTTTCATAGATTGTACCAAAATGCGTATTCCTTGGATAGACCTTTCCAATGGCTTATCATGCACCTAAAATGGAGATCGTATGCAAAAGTTATGACTCTGGGAAGTTGATGTCCTAACTTACCCAAATGGGGCCCACATGAATTTTGGTGCTTCATCTCCTAGGGTTAGGTTTTTGGATGTCTAGGGTTTTTGACATTCTTGTTTATTGTAAAAATGCCTTCAGAGCCTCATTGTAATCATCTTCTTGTGAATGAGTGCAACTGTCACATCTCTTCTCAGAGATAAGCCGCCACCATTCCAGCAAGCTTGTTTTCCACTACATTTTAGAGTTTCAGCTTATTTCCTTACTGAATAGAAAACCAGTTTTACTATATCTCTGTTATTCTGTGTTAAGCATATTTTAATAATCTATATTCATTTCATTCTGCTCATAAAATATGAATCAATGTTCCACTTCTTGGAACTATTTTCTTACTCATGACACTCGTTTCCTCTCTTATATCATAGCATTTATGTTACTATGAAAAAACAAAATAGACGAGTGGAAAATAATATTATCTCTTATCGCCAATGGTCATGTCGCCTTTGAACAAAGAACAAACTCTTGAGTCCATTTCATCTAAGGTTTGGTTTTAGCATGGCCTTAGGAATATGAACTCGTTACTTAGAGTCTACTCCTCTAGTTGGTTATTATTCCAGTCACTACGAAGAGGTTGTTGATGCCTCTTGCATCACAAAAATTTTTCAATGATTAGTGTTAAGTCTATGTTTCTTGAGTTATCCATATATCTCATGATATTCTTCAAAGGAAGTATAATCTTGTGTCGAAAATTCCTTAGAACTCTTGACTTTGCATGACGACCATCCTCTTACAAGTGAATCTCAAAATCACATAAAGTTTTTGTCCTACCTTGCACCCTAGGCCTACTTTTATCATTGGTAGGTGACCTTGAACCCAATAGACAACATCTCCCCATTGGTCGTTGATAGGGAGGTTTCCATTTTTTTTGGACGACAAGAAATCTATTCAGACATTAGGATTCATGTAGTTTCTTGGATTCCATTAGACTCCATTGGTGGTTTCCTCTCCTTTGTCGACAATTTTCATTATTGGTTGCTAATAAGAGGGTCTCTTTCATGTACTACTTGCATATGGTGCATGCGATAGATGCACATGGTCATTGGTTCATGAACATATTATTCATCTGAGCTTTTCCAAATCATAAAGATATTTCTTTGTACCTCACGCTGGATGATGAAAGATGTCTTAATGCTGTCCTTTCAGTGGGTCTCCTTCCATCGACTTCGACATATCTATTCTGGAATAAAGATCTAGATTTATATGAGTAGCTAGAGGCTTGCAATGATCAGTGGTAGGTTCTCCCTCTATCGTCATTTGGGAATACATCAATGTCTCATGATCTATGGATTCTTAAAGTTTTCATCCTCAACACCCTTATTCACACTTGTTGAATGTACGCGGTGCCTCAACACCTACTTTCATTATCGATGGGTTGTCTCACATTTTTTAACGGTATACCTCAATGACCGATAATCAAATTAAGTCTCATTGTGTTCGACTTCAACTCCTTTATTCACATAATGTGGACTTGCACCTTTGACATATAGTGTAGAAGACCTCTAGTTTACAGTAGAAGCATCCCATTTATATTGTTTTCTTTCATCATCCCAATATCTATATGACTTCAATGATCATGGAAGATCATATTGTACTCCACTGTATATAGATATATTCAGTTTATTTTGAGATTGGACTCCACTGTGTATTGTTCGTGACTATGACATCCCATGGAATGTCTCCACTTTTCATTGCCTATTCATGGCCCTGGACAACTATTTGATATATATCCCCAGGGATTTGCAGTGTAATCAAGTTTTGAATCCATGTGTACAGAGTCAATATGAATTGTAATATTCTCATGGGTAACTAGTTTTTCCAGCTAGGTCCTCATTACTCCAGTTCTCGGAATTATAATGTATTTAGGCTATCATGGATACTCCTCTAACCTCACATATTAGGGAGCATCTATTATATCATTCTTTCCACACTCCATTCATCTTACGTTGATGACCTTGCATTTCCCTCTACATACTCAAGTTCCTCTTTTCTTCATTCCAGAGATAAAAATTCAAAGTCTTGTACATATAAGTGGATCACAGTTAGATAACTTGTGTATACACAGGTTTTTCCATTGTGGCCCACATACATCAGGTTTTGTGCTAAAAAATTAAAAAATATGCTGGGTTTCCATGCCATGTCACAAGATCCATGATTCTTGACCTTCTACATACTAGAAATGCTCTGAATCAACCCTTCGACTTCATTTGAAGGATATAAATTGAGCCATGTACAAGACTTGAACATATATTCAGCATTGACAGAAAAGGCACTCTGGAGAAATTTCACCTCATATTGAGTCTACATCCCTTTATCCTTGAAATTCTGAACTTCTTGTGTTCAAACCCCAATCTCTTCCTATCTTAAGATGGAGAAATTCAATGACTCCTACTTCTTGTGAGCTTGCCTTTGTGGAGAATTGAAGTGGTGAAGGCCCAACTGGAGGGACTTAGTTTCTTGCTTCTGATATGTGCTATTACAAAATTTTGTCACTTGTGTACTTCTATTGATTACATTAATAGAAATACCCTTTCCTCGTCCAATTATATGTCACAAAAATTTGATTTACTTTCCATGGGCATATTTGTTATGCATGTTAATGGATTATGCTAATTTATATGCTAACATTATATATAATTTCCACATGCTTGTGTACCTTGTTTGTGCAGGACAAGTTGCAGGTATAAATATTTTGGTCATGAGCTCAATCATGGTCTTCTTTGGACATCTAGACATGGTAGGCTTCTATCCTTCTCTTGTTATCATTTTCATTTATCTAGCATACTTGATATTTTCATTTCTGTGTGCATGCTTGTTGGTTATTTGTTGTGCATGGCATAGTGTTTATTTCTTTTATGCTATAGTATGGAACTTGATTAATTCATATGAGTCTTTCATGCTTAATTTCGAATTAATTATTATGAGAATTTGAAATCAGTTTTGAAGTGAGTTTTTTAGGCAGCGTGACCAGCCTGTGGGTGATTGGGTATGTTACACATAGGTAAAATTCTTGGTGCACAAGGATATGTTGGAATTCATATGGAAAATATTGAGCATGTGTATACCATGCATATAGGCTTATTATAGGTTTTTTTTTTATTTAAAATATGGTGATGTCATGGATAATATGGTTAATGATTATCTAAGTATAGAAGCATAAGTAAAATTTTGATGATATTGATTACATATTACTCTATGACAATAAAGTAGAAGGGTTAATGAATTGTTGATTTTGAATGGAGTAAAGGAAGTGTTGGGGAATTTCTAGATGACCAATGGGTCAAACTGACATCCAGCGGTGGATGGTAGCCATAAGAATATGTCTTGGTGTGCTTAAGTTGTAGTGAGAAGGAATCTAGAAAAAGGATTCCCTTGATAAAAAGGTTTGTTGACCAAGAATGGTCTGAGGCATGAAGAGAAGCGTAATAAGTTGTCATGTTGCCTGGGGCACTATTGAAATTGCCCAGATTGTATTTATGGGTTGTTGTATACTTCTATAGAAGTTTAGGCAAGAGTGTTATTTTGTTTTTTGTTGTCATATGAAAAGGGAAACATAGTTACGAATATGTCTGCTGAATTTCCATGTGAATATCATGTGAATGACTGTAAACTCTCAACAAAGAGGGAAACATGGTGTAGAGTATTCCTATGAGACTTATCATAAGAATGGATGCATGATCTCTGGGAGGAAGAATATGGAAGTTTTAAATGACCATGTGTAATAACGACATGGAAAAAGGTGCAATAGTGAGCTTGCATGTTGAACATCCATATATGTAAATGGATGTTTGAGTGCATGAATGTAATGCATTATAAGGTTGCTTAGTATGAAGGAAGATATGAATAGGTTTGTAAGACTAGCCAAGAGGATGGTTGTAAATTTTCTTTAAATAAGAATGATAATAAGACCCAATAAATATGGATGAATGAGGTAAAAAGGTGCAAGTGATGCACCTACATATGTGTAAATGTACTTATACATGCTTAAAGGTGTTATATGAATTTCAGAATAAGTGAAATGTGAGGCAAGAATTGTACTTTCCAAATATAAATAATGTCATGGATGCATGGATGACCCTATGATGGAAGGGTCTGATTTGTCTTGCCGAAATAATAGCTTGAGGGGGATGTGTTCCCTTTTTCCCCAAGAAAATCTAGTATACATTAATGAAAAGGTAAATGAGCAGGGATGCTTTGTTTCCATTATAAAATGAAACATTATTATGCTTTTAAATACTGCATATGAATGGTCGTGAACAATCATGAACTAATTAATTTCCAATCATGAACTAATTAATTTCCAATAGATAAGGAAATGAAACAATAAAGTGTTCCTATGGTGGACACCCACATTGCATGCTAAGGCATGTGATTAAAGTACAATGAATACAAATTGATGTAATAATGTGCATGTGTGAGTGAACAATCTAAATCCATAATAAAGATGCATGTTGATAACTCCTCATGGGATATTAGGTAAGAATCTGAGATGATAAAGCTAAGGCTAACTAAAAAATGGAGATCATGTCATATCATTTGGGTATGCAACAAGAGAGTTGCATGTTGAAGAGGTTTCTGTGGAGCAACTGTGTAAATAACTTTGATAGGAGAAGCATAGCTATAACCTTAGTGACTGCTGAGAATTGAACAATGTGATTAAAAACCTATTTATATAAGAATCCTGGATTACATTTTAAAATATCATGCATGAGTACCAATACATGCATATGAATGAGGACCGATCTGATCTCTAGGTGGGAAATGTGTGGAATGCACAAGTTCACGATTCATTATGAACACGAAACTTGTTGATGTAGCACGCTGAATTATCCAAGAAGGTCAATGTGAAAATGACTAAGACCGCTCAAGAGATAGAACAAGCATATCCCAAGAGGGATAAATTGTAAAAGAAACGAAGAGAGGGATTAATACTTCTATTACTATGAAACTCTGAATAATAAGACATATTTGTATGCTTAGAAAGGACATCTATGAAAATAAGTACATCTAGTAACTCAAAGATACAACACCGAATATGTTTAAATGAATCAGCTTGATTAAGTTATAGTGTGTGAAGGCAATGAGGCCTTGAAATTAATTCAGTTAGGTTGAACATTCCCTGATGGGAGAATCCCTTAACTCCTTTCTTGTTGTCTATTATGTTTCTCTGGGATGAGAAACTAATATGTTGATGAATGTAGATATTTTGGCATGAGAATGGTGAGAGATGCAACCTAAAATTGTTTGAGTTGCACTCATGGAAACATTGGGGACAATGTGATGGAGTGCATATAGATATGTTAATACATATATAAACATGTTTTGCTGAAATAAATGCTATGGAACATGCATTTGATTTTACATGATAGCTAATGTAAAATGTGAATGTGGAGATCTATGCCATGAGTAGAAAAGATTGAAATTGTTAGGGAAGGATAACTGCCAATAGTAAACAACCTTATATAGAGGTGAATGCAAGAAGTTTGTTGATAAAAGAAAATTGTGAAAGGAAATTTATAAGTCCCCAGGAAGCACCACTAAAGAGGTAATATCAGAGAAGGTGATGGCAGCAAGAACATGTATGAGATATCTCATGCTCATGTGACATGGGAATTGAAAGGAATTTGGTAATATTCCCTTGTGAATTGTTTTCATTCTTTGATGATATGCATGTAATTTTAAGTGGATGTTGTATGCAATTGATACCCAAGAAGGGTATTGTTAGCGATAAAAAACGCACTGGTATTTTGATGAGTATTTCCATCACTCTTCAAATGATTTATCATTTTCTTCAGTTTCGTAGACTAGTATCTTAAACTCCATAATGTTCATCAAGCTCCTACTTAATTACTTTTCTTAAAAATCCTTTGTTTTTATGCTTCTAGACCTGCAATGCAAGATACAAATAACAAAATGTCATTCCATTTCTTTTATGTCTTTTATACTTTGATAAAATCCCCAAAAGAAATAGTGGTGTGTTCCAAGGTGAACCTAGTCTATCTCAAATCAAGCCATGCAATACATCAAGCCTAGTGCACCAAGCAATGAGTCAAGCCAAATCTTGAGTCCAAATGTCAAGCGCATTCAACACATAAACCATACAAAGCCCAGCTCTAACACAATGCCCAAGCACATGCGCGACG
Source organism: Picea mariana (assembly GCA_032191745.1). NCBI lineage: Eukaryota > Viridiplantae > Streptophyta > Pinopsida > Pinales > Pinaceae > Picea > Picea mariana. The sequence goes on along the minus strand of JASDQU010309802.1, from coordinate 49,614 downwards.
TTCAATTCCTTGTGCCACATGTTATGCATAAGCCATACAGTAATCACACATTCCCATTTCTTAAACACATTCAACAGTCCATGTATAGTGGAGGAACGAAGGGGAAAAGAAAAATCCAATGGCTGAGATCCATGGTGGGAAGTCTGGATCTAATTTCTTTTCTTGGTGAAGTAGGCCACATGTATGAGGCAAATGTAGATGATGTTGGATATAGACTTGTAGCTGTATACACACTTGTGAGGGAGGATGGTGTATAAGGCATTCCAATTTCGACATCGACAGAGCAAATCGTTGTTGAGCCTAAAGTTTTGAAAGAAGTGAAGCAAAATCTAGAACTTGGGGCAGTGAAGTTCGAGGCTCTACGAGATCGAGATCGTTCACTGATGAAGTCACAGGTGCAAGGATTGGGAAGGTTGGAGAGAAGCATTTTGGATGTCAATAGGAAATGCCTCAAGGTTGTCGAACCTGGGTCAAAGACTTCTTTTCCAAACACAGAGATTCATGGCTCATACGCATGAGCCACTCATCAAGCGCGCATGTCATCACAAGACTAGTGTACACGTAGAGGAGCCACAGAGGGATTTGCACCGAGTTGCAGGGTTTGATTCATCTACCGACAAATTGTAAAAATCAGAACAACGAACTTGCAGGATTAAAAACTCTTATGGGTCATGATCTCAATGCTTCATGTCATTGTGAAAAAATATTGATATCCTGGATAAGTTCTAGTATTTTAGGTTGAAGTTGGCAGATGGCCAAGCATCTAAGGATTGGTTTTATTTCTTGATTTTCAGTTGTTAAATCTCATATTTCAATGCATAAAATCAGTAATCATGAAGATCATATCAAGATTGAAGATCATCATGGCGATCAACACCAGATTTGAGGGAATTAGCTCAATGGTCCAAAATGAGGAGGCAACATTATATGAAACATTGAGGGACAACTCCACCTGGTGTAACTCTAGCCACAGGGAAGGCTTTTGAAAATAGTTTTGAAATATCGTCTAACAGTTTTGAAATATCGTCTTCAATCCCGTTTTACTCCATTTCCTTTGAGGGTTCGTTTGGTAATATGTCAAAGTGTGACTTTGCTTTTAGTAATGATACAGTATGTAACCAATCCATTCTTACCTACACCCCTTCAAGATATGGTCTTTATTTTGAAATTACCAAAGGATCCTACTTTATTGAAAGTGTCTCCAAACGCTACTTTGAACCGGCATAGTCACGAATTGAGATGGCATATTCCAGAGATCCAACTACAAGGTCGTCCTGGACGTTTAAGAGTTCAGATGCTAGTCATCCATGCACCTCAGGATTCCCTAGATCAAGCTTCTCACAGGAAAGAATCAATTTTAAAAGGTCAAATAGAATTCTTTGTTTAGGGGCACACACCTTCTGGAATTACCTTATGTCTTATTTCTGAAGGGAATGCAACCCAGGCTCAGCTGGACGGAACAGTTCATTGTGACTATCTGTTGATACTAAGAGGGGGG
>JASDQU010309802.1:27389-37514 GCA_032191745.1 Picea mariana | reverse complement strand
TGTTTTTGTGGTTGTTGATCGCTTTTCTAAGATGACGATTCTGGTTGCTTGCAAGAAGAGCATCACAATAGAAGCCACTGCCAAGATCTTCTTTAAACAAGTATGGGTACATTTTGGAATCCCACAAACTATTGTCTCAGATTGGGATAGTCAATTTTTCAACACATTCTGGTTGAGCCTCTGGTCACTGCTGGACACCAAGCTCACCAAATCCACGACTTTCCACCCCTAGACAGATGGCCAAACCGAGGTCGTAAATCAAATGATCGTGCATATCCTGCGCATGTATAATTCCAAGCACCCTCGCACATGGGATGAGATTCTTCCCTTTGTCCAGCATAGCTACAACCGAGCCCTGCATAGCTCAACCGACCACAACCCCTTTCAGATGGGGTTTGGATTCCAACCATTGGGTCCCATAGATGTTGCACTTCCCCTTGCGGTCACCTCGACCAAATCCTCTTCTGCTCCAGCTGAGGTTGAAAAAGCCACCCGGTTCATTGAGAGGATCCAACACAACTGCCAATAGGTTCAGGATATCCTACAGAAGTCCAATGACAAGTACAAGCAGCGCCATGATCAACATCGGGTTCCACATAAGTTTTGCGGGCGACAAAATTTGGTTGCACTTGCATAAAGAATTCCTTACAAGACCCCATCAGAAGCTTCTCCCACTCCATTATGGGTCCTACACCATCACCAAGGCTATGGGGGATAATGATTTTGAGCTCAACATTCCTCCTTTCCTTGGCTTGCACCTAGTGTTCAACGTGGACCTCCTTCGGCCTTATTTCTCACCATTATTGGACACCTCAAGCATAGCAGAACAACTGACACCAATAGAGCTCAACCTAGATTACATACAATATGCATCCAATGATCATATTGTGGACACACAGATCAAGGGAACTTGACAACAAAGGATCCAACTTTATCGAGTCGTCAAAGCAGGGCAACTCCTTCACCAAGGCAAGTGGCTCACCTGGGGCCAAATTCAACAGAAGTTTCCTCATCTGATGGGGGACCAACGCAATGGATACCATTGCTTCCTAAGGAGGGAGTATTGATCTAGGTGGATATCAGTGGCCACCACCTTTTCCAACTGGATCAAAACAACTTTCTAGCAATTTTGATAATTTACTATTTTTAGCAGTTTTTTGGGTCCTGAACTTCCAGAGCCGTTTTGAGGCCCTAAACAACGTGTTTTGGGGTATGTTGAAATTTTGTGCAATTTTTGTATTCCTCAGATAGATATTACCAATGGGCTATCATACTCCTAAAACGGAGATCGTATGCAAAAGTTACGACCCTGGGCAGTTGATGTACTGACTTACCCAAACGAGGCCCACATGACTTTTGGCGCTTCATCTCCTAGGGTTAGGTTTTTGGATGTTTAGGGTTTTTGAAACTCCTATTTATTGTAAAAAGTCCTTGAGAGCCTCATTGTAATGATCTTCTTGTGAATGAGCACAACCGTCACATCTCTTCTCAGAGATAAGCTGCCACCATTCCAACAAGCTTGTTTTTCATTGCATTTTACAGTTTTAGTTTATTTCCTTATTTAATAGAAAACCAGTTTTACTGTATCTCTGTTATTCTATGTTAAGAATCTGGTAAAAATCTGTAGTCATTTTTTTCTACTCATAAAATCCGGATCAAGCATCATGACGAAGCCAACAATATGACAAACTGGTCACATGTTGTGGCTTGATAAGGGGACAAACAATCCTAAAGTTTGAAGAAGTTGTTTATGAATGCTTTATTAATTGCAATTATGTATGTAGGTTAATTTGTTGACAAGTTTGAGGGAAAATTGGAATAAATGACAGTTTGATACTCCCTGCGAGGAGATCAAGCCAGATAAGGCAGTCTGTTGCAGAATAATAGGATATTTTTGTTCTAAAAATAGTCATTACTTCATTCATGGAGGAGTGGGTCAGTTGTTATCATTTCGGTGTTGAATTTGGAATCAGAAAACAAACAACGGGGGAGAGTGGGGGTAGAATTGGATGCTGAGATTGAGAGTTTGAGCTTGATTGAGGGAGAATACCTTCTACATAGTTGAATTAACCAGGAGACTTGATGAATTTGTGAATTTACCAGACAGTTCTTTGTGAATGATTGAATATATATGCTAGTTTATTCTTCTATGTCTGGAATTTATAACATTCATTTGAAGACCAACTGTTATTGTTTAAAAATAGGTCATTTTTTTTGTGAACCAATCCCTGCCCTGCACCTACATTTTTTTTCTATCGTGCATCTATACCTGTTCTGCGTGTGGATGCAGGCATTCTACCAACTACAGAAAGGTCAATTCTCATCTTGTTGAGAAATCAATGTATTATTATCGAGTTCAGGGTTTACTGTGTGTAATCATCGATACACAGTTGTATTACTGTGTCAACAAAGATTGGATGGTTGAAATCGAAATTCCTAGACACATATCACAGTTGAAGTAGCTAGATAGTTGATAAGAGTTGGGTTGTGCGATGGAAATACCTTGTGGTTTATGGTATTGAATGTGTTGATATGTGATTGGATATCGCTCTCCAAGTTTTTTTTTGAATACCACTCAACCCTGAGTGCAATAAGCTCCAAAACCTGGTATTGTGGTCACATTACTTGAGGCGTAGACTTATGTCAAGTGCTCGGGACCTAAACACTTAAGCTATTTTTTAATTATAGTTGGTGGAGTATCAACAAATATAGTGGGAAAGCTAGATTTGGCTAGGACTCCAAAGTTAGTGAAACTAACCATTTTTTGACACAATGTTAAAGATTTGGTCTACTTACATTCMTGCCACCACTTTAACTTTAAAAAATGCATGCTCTCCCACTTTGAATTCTCTATTTGTTCTCTTTCTACCARCATAGCTCTTCTATCGATCTTGTGCAAATTTTAAATTTTGCCTGATTTTTACCATTTGTTCTTCCATTTCCTTTAACAACTCTGGCTCAATCACAACTTTGTCTGCTGGGTTATCCCAACTTATTGGTGTGTTTCATTTTCTTCCATACAATGCTTCAAACAGTCTCATYTTCAATGATTCTTGATACCCATTGTTGTATGTAAACTCAACTAGATCGATATARTCCTCCCACTTAGAAGGCTTGTCCATGACATACATTCTCAACATATCTTCAATTATTCGATTAATTCTTTATGTCTACCCATATGACTCCGGGTGATATGATGTACTGAAATCCCTTAAACAAACCCCACCAAAAATTGGAAGTGAACTTGGGATCTCGATCTGACACTATTGCCTTAGGCAAATCATGTAGCCTAGCAATTTCTCTCATGTAAATTTCAGCAATATTGGCTACCTTATGAGTTACTTTTACTGGAATGAAATGTGTAGCCTTTGTGAGTTTTTCCACCATCACCATGATGAAATCAAGTTTCCTGTTTTTCCTTGGAAATTTAGTAATGAAATTGATAGTAACAACTTACCATTTCCATTTAGGAATGGGCAATGGATGCAACAATCCCATTGGATGTCTGTGCTTAGCCTTTACCTTCTGGCATTCCATGCATCTAGACAAATAGTTAGTGACATCTTTCTTCATACTAGGCCAAAAATATTGGCCTATTACAACTGTAATAGTTTTTTGATATTCTGGATGTCCAACGTATGGCACATTATGCATCTCCTTTAAGAATAAATTTCTCAACTCCTGATAATTGGGAACATAAAATTTGTTCTGAAATAAGAGGATTCCATCCTGTTCCAGCTTGTAATCCTTATATTTCTATTGTATATCATTTTGATGTAAGCTTTGTTTAACTTGCACATAATGTTGATATGTAGTTACAACCTCTAGAATTCTATCTTTTAAATCTGTCTTGTACATACCAATGGTTGTAGATTACATTTTATGCACCCTTCTGTTGAGTGCATCAACCATCTTGTTCTCTTTTCCCTTTATGTGCTTGATATCAAAGTTATATTCAATAAGAAATTCCAACCATCTAGTTTGTTTAGCATTTAGTGTTGGTTGTTCAAACATATATTTCAGACCACTATGGCCTGTCCTTAATTCAAATTTTCTTCCCATGAGGTAATTCCTCCACATCCTTAAGGCATGTACTATAGCTGCTAAATCTAATTCATGTGTGGAATAATTTAATTCATGTTCCTTCAATTTTATGGACTCAGAACAAATGACATGTCCATTTTGCATATGGACTCCATTGATCCCTTCCTTGCATGCATTTGTGCACACAAAAAAATCCTCATTTGGATTTGCAACTTTCAATATAGGTGCACTGGTTAACAAATCCTTTAAGCATTGGAAATTTTCTTCACACTTTGCACTCCACTCAAAATTTGCTCCTTTATTTTTCAAAGATGTTACTAAGTGTGTAATTTTGGAGAATCCCACAATGAATATCCTGTAATAACCAACTAGACCCATAAATAATCTAATCTCCTAAATGTTTTTTGGCGCTAGCCAACATGTCCTGCAACCTGCATCCCTACCTCATACTCAATCATTTTTACCAAGTTTAATCTCCTCACCTACTTCCTTTACCTCTGCATTCTCGTAACTCCACAAACACTTCATTTAAGTTTTTAATATTATTTCTTATCCTAATTTTCTTCCCCCTTTTCATGGACCTACCGTATTGGGACATGTGGCAGTGATGTTGGCCTATCCCTGGGTGACACATGGAAGTGAGGTAGACCTATAATATGTGGACACATAGAAATAAAGTGGACATACCCTTGAGTGACACATGGACGGACATAGATGACTGGACAATGACTTGGCATGATGACTGGGTGATGATGTGGCGGTCAAAAAATACTTTGTGCACAAGCTACAAAGAATTTTATGGATCTCTCTAAATAATTGAAAAATAACATGAAGATTAAATTTCTTTATAAATAAGTCATGAGAACCCTCTCATAGTGCACGTGGGATAATGAAATTCGAATTTGCAAATCAAAGGCCCAGATTTCACGATGATAGATCAATGGGGGCCGAGTCTCCATCTTTCGGAGCTCATAACTTTTGATCCTAACACATGATTTGAACAAATGAAATCTCATCAGAAATTTAAATAGATTAAGAACACATTGGAAGGGGTTTCAATGGTTGAAATATCAACTATCACGACCTAAAAATTAAATACAGCCAGGAACAAATTGTTTTCAGAAATTGATTTATTTAAAGAAATTACTGAGCTTATAAAGTGGGTCCCAATTGATGGAATGCATATCTAATCTCACAAATATGGAAAATAAAAACCTAACCATAATTTAAAATAAGTTTCAAGAAGACGGAGAAGAGATTACAAAAGGGAAGAAGAGGCAAATTCAAAGGGTTGGTAGTCGACTGCTACATAGTTTTCCATAGGGGTCTTTTTGCTGGAAGCAAGTTCCATCTTTCAAAATATTTTCTAATCAGTCTTATTGAATTTATAATTCATATTATTTTCTTCTCAACTCTCTCAATATTATTCTATACATTATCCATGACATTTCAGGTCCAGGGGAGAAAAATCCCTGCTTGTAAAAAGTAGATGCAGTTTATTTTAAGTTTATGAAATATTCATTGAAATCTTGCTGAGGCTGTTTCATCCCTCTTGTTTTAGACATTCTTAAGCTTATTTCATTTGGGATATTGTTTTAAATTTCTCCCACAAGAACTATTTTGAGGCACTACATTAGTGATTTTTCAGACTTTGAGTCCGAAGCATGAGGTTTCAAATGTCTTGTCCATCAAAATTGTTTTTGAGTTGTATTGAAGTAATCATGCAAAGTTATTTGATGGCCTATCCATTTTATTTTTCCTTTCGTCTTGCAAAGTCATATTTGATTCTAGGTTCTCATTATCTCAAAATAAAGGAAAAATATTTGTTGAATAAAATTCTATACAAATCTCTTTCAGTTGTATTTATTGACTTTTATTTCCATGAATAKATGATGCACTTAATGAATAAATCATCTAAATGAAGGATTTGTTCGAAGATATTTTGGGGTTTTCTCTTTAGCACTCACMCATTGCATTCATCTAGATATATACAAATAATCTTCCAATATATCAAGAGAGGAAAACCACCTCTATAAAAACGAGGGGACTCTTTCATGTTCCCCACAATATTTTCTCTCAAATGTTGGTCATTTTCCCTTGACAAAAAAAAATATCAACATTTTTGTTGACCATACCGAGGATAKTTGAAATCCTTACTMTGACACCTAGGTATCTTGTTATCTAGTGATTTCATTATTGCAAATCAAATTAGCAAATCACAAAAAAAAATACAATGTTGGAGTATTCAACTCAAATAAAGGCATTAGAAGCAATACTGGAAACCAAATCATGCACACATAAACACCAATATTTTTGGGTATATACCCATGGAAAACCCCAGAGGGAAAACCATTGCTAAGATGATTTTATTATGATAAAATTAGGGCTCTTGTAATAGGGATAATGGGCCACTGAGACAAATACAACTATAAATAAACCTAGAAAAGTCCGCTCTCTTGTACGACCCAGATTTGGCATGATTTTCAATGTGTACATGCCTTTTGTTAAGAAAACCTACGTTTATGCATCTGTCTTCATTGAAACTCACATACATGACCTCATCTACTATATGAAAAACTCCATACGACTTGACCCTTTCTTGTGGATTCTCTCAACTGAAACCCACTTGTGGCTGCCTCTGTTCTCTCTTCGCCTTGACCTGATCTCTAGATGGAATTCCTTTTGCACCTATCCAAGATCTCCTTGAATCACAGTCCTTCGTGATCCAAGTATCTGAGAAAAATTCCTTCTCTTCTATGATCAACGTGTTAAGCCTATCAAGTGTCTTTCTCCTTCACCCTATCCTTGCTTTTATAATCTTTAGTTATAACCTAACCCTAATATCCAAAGTTGTTGATGATTGAGATTACTTTTCACCTCACTTGATATCAATGGATAATATTAAATGATAATTACTTTTAACATTTCCTTAAATAAGTAAAATAATTAATAAAAACACTTTTCTTTAATAATTCCTTTAATTAAAATAAAGTATCAAGGTATAAGGCTTTGGACGACTTCCACATGTCTAGACACTTAGACTTGTGCAAAAATACTTGTCCAATTCTACCAACATCAACACTCCCTCTTAGAGAGGAAGGTATTTTCCACCAGTCCAAGTTTGTCTCTAAAGAACACAAACTTCCCTTTAACCAAGGGTAATTTGGCTAGAATATATGGAACCTACTCATATGTGGAAATATACTGAGGCTTTATTGCTCCCTTTTGGATTATATCTTGAATGAATTGGTATCTGATCTCAATATGCTTGGACCTATGATGGAATACTGGATTATACAAGAGTTTGATACAACTCTGATTATCAAATTATATCACCATAGGCTCCAACTCCTGATCAAATAAACCTGTAAGCAATTTGTGAAGACAAATGAATTCAAAACTAGCCATACTCACCACTATATAATCTACCTCTACTGGACTGACTGCTACATAAGTTTTCTTCATATTGAATGAAGTAATCACTATTGATCCCAAGATAAAGCAACACCCCAAGGTGCTCTTTCTATCTATTTCACTCCTTGCCCAATATGAGTCTATATATCCCTGCAGTTCCACTTCATCTCCTCCAAGATACCTCAATCCATACTACATTGTACCTCTCAAGTACTTGAGCACATGGTTAAATTCTATCCAATGAACCTTCCTCGAGTCCACCATGAACTAACTCAATGTGTTAATAGAAAAACATATATATGGCTTGGTATTGACCAAATACATCAAGGACCCTATCAACTGCATGTATATCTTGGGATCCACCAACTGTGAATCTGAAGTGATAACCTTYTTCATATTGGTAAACATAGGTGTATCCATCAATCTACAATCCTCCATCTTGAATCTCCTCAAGCTATCTACTACATACTTCCCTTGTCCAAGGAATACCTCTCCTGATACATTCCATACCTATAATCCCAAGAAACAATGCATCAATCTAATGTCCTCCATCATGAACTCAATATCCGAATCTACTTTACACCCTGCAATAAGCTCCTTTGTACCTTTCAGAAACAAATCATCCACGTAAAAAACCAATATGAGTGGATTTTCCCCAACAAGTATGAAGTAAAAGTTAGTATCCACCTTAATCTTGGTAAATCCCATGCTCTACAAGTATCCTTCAATCCTATAATACATGCCCTGGGTGCATGTTTGAGTTCGTACAAGGCTTTCTCAATCCTACACACATGAGAATCCCTCCCATGTACCTCAAATCCCTGAGGTTTCTCTACGTATACTTCCTCCTCAATGATCCCTTTGAGGAAAGATGTTTTCAGATCCATATGATGTATCCTCCACCTCATAAAGGAAGCAATAGAAATAACAACTTGAATACAAGCATACTTGGTGAATGGAGAAARTTTATCCTCTTAGTCCACTCCCTCTTTCTATGGTAATTCTCTCTCCACAAACCTCAGTTAAAAGAGAGAATTACCCCAGAACTCTGGAAGACCTGTAACAATCCCCCTCAGAATTGACAATTCCATTCAGTGTAGGTGTCCCAAAYTCTTGTGCTAGAATTCACATAGGATGTCATTGTCGTGTACCAAATCCCAAACATGCTTTCCYTGTAACCTATATAAAGTKCTCTCTCTATCCCCAAGGACAACGAGTGTGTCTAGGATAGMTTTMTMTAGATGTATGAGTACTTTCACTCTCTGAAAAGTAATGRAAAAAACCTTATCCTCCATAGTTGACACTGATATAAAATTCTTCTTCAAACCTAGTACTTAAAGCACATCATGGGAACCTAACTAACCTCCTGAMTCAAGTTGGAACGTAATTGTTCCCTCTCCCTTCCTTGCATACTTGGAATCATCACCAAGTTTCACATGAACATCTTAGTYCCTCTCTGTTAAACTTATAAATATCTCCCTTATTTTAGTCATATGATGAGATGCACCACTTTCAACGAACCACATACTCTTGGTAGTTGTGCTGGTAGAAAGGAAAGAAACTAGTGAGAAATCCTTCTCAAACTTTGCTGCAAACTCATCTAGCTGCGTCTCTATTGATGTTGTTGTATGCATATTTCATTTAAGCATATCTAGACTTTTAGATGCATAATTTCGATTCTTATGACATGATAAGCACTTGATTTTACTCAAGTCCTTCTTCTTCCCTCGATGCGATGATCCTCCATCGTTTTTACCCTTCTTAATAGAACTCTTTCCTTTTCCCTTTGTTTTCTTAATGAAAAGAGATAATTTTCATTACTACTTCCCTTATTTCTTCTCTTAGACTCCTCCCGGGTCCTTTCCTGGATGTAATCATCCCAAACTCACTGCCAATCTAGGAGATGTTCCCGATTGCAGTCTCCCTTGAAAAATGGTTCCCATGACATGTGAAGACCATTTAATGCCACATTCATGAGATATGTGTCCTCCATTTTATCCCCTATAGATGAAATATGATCGTGTACATGAGTGATCTGCATGAAATAGCTTGTAACATTGTCATATCTAGAAATTTGCATCTTTCCGAGTTTATTTCTTAAGATCATCCCCTTATTCATGTTAGTGATTTGGAACAAACCTACCAAGGCATAAAATATATAATTGGAAATATTATTCTCAGATAGGTGAGGAATTAGATGATCCTTCATTTAATCCAAGATGACCCTCTCTGCTTTGATCTCCTTCTTCTCATGAACTTCCAAAGCTTCCGGATCTATCGGTGGAACAACTACTTTGTCCAATAACTCCCAAAGGTCATACTCCTTTAACACCAAATTCACTCTTTCTTTCCAAGATAGGAAGTTGGAAGCTCCATCCATTCTGTCTTCAACTATCAAAGGTGTTGCTACCATCCCTTAGACCTGATAAACTACCCTAGAAATAACTTTTTGTTGAAACTTCCCCTGTACTAACTTATACGAACTTGTACGCGCCCGTCACCAATGAAACCTACGTATGTACATGGTTTTCCTTACCGGAATCGGTGTATTTACATGCCTGTGATTACTACAACCCACGTATACATGTTTTTCTCCAAGGAAACCTACGTATGTACATGGCTGTTCCTTCTATAAATTGCACACAACTCCTTAAAATTGCAAAACCC
>JASDQU010309801.1:120068-145264 GCA_032191745.1 Picea mariana | reverse complement strand
TGCGCTAGTTTACCATGGGCGCGATGCGCATTTTAATCTTTTTAGCCAACTTTGTATAGTTTTGGCCCTTTTTGATGTGCTGTGGAGTTAATCCTTGTGTCATGGATGATTGTTTTTCTGTGTTGATGATGTTGAGTTCTTGTCGCCCTGTGCGGACGAAATTTCAGTGATAACAACAATCAATGAATGTTATGGTTTTTGCAAGTTACAATAGTAAACTAGTTTTATAACAACAATTAGAACTTTGCAACAACAACAAACAAAAGTACTCATAAATGTAGCAATTCACCATGAAAATTAAGCATTTTACAAGTGTAACACTATCCAATTACTAGAAGTATTTTTCGAGTAATATAAGCCACTTATGAGTGAGTGTATGTAGAAAATTAATGTAGTTTTCAGTGGTTGTAGCAAACTTTTATAAAAAAAACAATGAATATTGATAATTTTCTATATTTAGGGTTAGAAAGGTTAGTAAATTGTTTGAGAGAGAGAAATAGAGAGAATATTGATTTTAATAACTACTTCAACCACAATAACACCTCCATACTAGTGTCGTTTTCCTCTAGGGCTCACAGAGTCATAAATTCATTGGATTGAAGAGTGAACTAGATGAAAAACGAGAGGTAAGGTTTAAACCCTAAGGTGCAAACATACTTGAGCCTTAGGTTTTAGACTTTGATGAAAGAGGTACCTAGAGTGAAAACATACTTGGGACCTAGGTGCCACTTTCCCTTCTTCTAGCTTCACTTAGGTCTAGGATAAAAGGATATGGTTAAAACCCTAAAGTGAAAGCACTTTTGGGCCTTAGTCTTTTAACCTTATCAAATAATTCTTCACAAACTTGGACAATACTTACCTTGTGAGGGAAAGAAGCACTTATGTTTCCATTTTAGGGTTTCAACAAGACAAAGAAAATTGCAGCAAGATAGTAATTCAACCTTTGGCATTAGCAAGAAACATAAAATTGTAGAAAATTACTTACTTCTTCCAAATAGCAAGACCACCAAAACCCTAATTGAAAAAAATTATCATCCAAAAGAGAAAACCATCCAAAAAGATCCCTCCACAAGACTACTGCATGAGAGAAAAGAGCTAAGAGACCAAAAGGATAAAAATCCTGTAAGGCTAAGAGACCACTTGGATATCATCAAAGGTTTCAATATTTTATTCTTTCATTTTCTTACTAGGCTATGGTCTTGTTATAAGTGTGCATTTAGTGCACCAGGACAAGGGGCGATTACCATTAGAGGGGGTAGAGATCAAGTTAGCCTGTGGATTTTGTAGGTGGCCTTTATCATTCTTTACATATCATATATATATATAGAAACTGCATAAACCTCTATGCCTTTAGCCCCTTCTTCTCATGAGAGAATGGACCATGACCCATTATCAAAGTTTAGTACATTGTGATAGGATCTGGGATGGAAAGTGTTAAGTATGGTGGGGAACATAATGCTACCCTTGTGAGGCCCCACCAATATTACCCTTTTTCCTTGGGAAGTAACAACATGGGACTAGGGCATAGAAGCTAACCACCAAGGTGAAACAAGGAAACAAGCATAACTTCCCAAGCTAGTGATCCATTATCCAACTTCAACCAATGATATGCATCCACATTCCCATTAAATTAAGAAAAAAAACTTTGAATGAAATAAGGACTAACATACCTCATGGTGATGTTGGATTACCATCTCCCATACACTAAGTTGTCTAGATGTGATGATATTAGTTGATATGTAACTATAAGAGGAAATCTGAGGGGGGACGTTGGGATGCATGCTAATCATCCTCATGGTCAGGATCATTGTCTACATTTCGGGCCACAAGATATGATCTTCTCTAGTTACCCCTAGGCATGGGGGCTAACATCTGGCTCTAACATAGGGAAATCCGATCACCGTAGAGTGCATGATAACATCAACATATATGTTTTTCTAATACCTACAATCCTAATCCCACTTCAAACAACAAAACCTTTTAGAAGTATCGACCAATGGATGTGATTCAACGGGGTTAGTAGTAAATTGAAATCATGTTGAAAAGAAAAATATTCACTATACATGATGAAGTAATAATACAACTATCAAATTCAAGTTCCTAACATGTATGTATTATATCCAAATGAGAATGCAATATATACAAGAATATTCAATACTATAATAGTTTGAATGCATGATGAAAACATATATACATTGCAATGCAGGATGCAAATGACATACATAACCTAATATATAGTACAAGTGAAATGATAGGTATAATCATATAACTAGTGAAAACATCCCAACATTGTATCAAAACATCTACGTTTATTCTTAATAATAAACCAAAACAAAGACAAGTCAAGCACCAAAATATCATGAGTTGAAACAAACACTATACCATAACCAATCATAAAATACAAATCATGGAGGTTGACAGGAGGGATAAAGTCATGTAAGGAGGCATCACCACATTCCTTCCCTATCCATCCTAGGACAAGGATGAAAGAATAATACAAAGCCTAACCCTCATCCTTAGGTACAAATCCATTACTCGAAGATCAAGAAGGGATGAGAAGAAACCTAAGAAACACTCTAAGTTTGTCCATGGAAGAAGAGATCAAAAGATAAGGGATCGAACCAGTTTTAGAGAAATTGTTTTTCTCCCAACCCAAGGATTATTGGTCTTGTATGTGAAACTGAAAACCCATGCAACAAACCATAGGTTGAAAACAACTTTACCCCATAGGTAAATCACTATCAGGAGGAAAACTCCCAATCGTATCTGTAGAAAAATAGAAATATGAAAAATGAAAAGGTTGGAAACTCTCGTCATGGAAATCTTGTTCTGGGAAAATCATGGCCTTATATTCATCAGAGTTAGACCACAAAGGTGGTTGAAAATAATCTTTATTGAATAAATCAAAGTGCTCTAAAGATTATGTATCAAACCTTCCAGGATATGACTAGAAATCATCATGAGAGTGTTGCAATGAGTCATCCATGGATGGTCAAAACAAATATGTAATCGTGTCATATTCATGTTACCAAACACCTGAATCATTAATAATCACCCATGTTTTTTTTTAAGGAAACAATTCTATTTTATTTTGAAAACAACCTTCAATGTAGTAAATGGGATCTCCATCAAAACTAGGACAATTGCTAGAAGTATTTTCCAAGTTGTTTAAACCACTTATAAATGAGTGTATGCAACAAATTATAGTTTTTAGTGGTTGTAGAAAACTTTTATAACATAAGAAAGAAATAGTAATAGTTTTCTATGGTTAGGGTTAAAAAGGTTAGTAAATTGTTTGAGAGAGAGAGAATATTGACTGTAATGACTACTTAGACCATAAGAACACCTCTAGAATAGTGTCACTGTCCTCTATTGGATGATGATGTCACCTTATAGGATTTGATGGAGATAGGGTTTGATTTCCCTTGGGGTACCATTGATGATGGAGCATGACCATGGATGATGAGAGGCACCCTTTGCCATGATTTCACCTTGAGAGGATTCCACGTGGCCTTGGAAGGCCCTTGTCCATCCTTGGGAGGCTTGACGTCATGACACATGTGCCATTTATGATGGATTATTTGAATTTTATCATTTGTAGAGGATACTTGAGGGGTTGGTCCCACTTATTGTTTTTATTTCATTTGAATTTGTGGATAAAGCGCTAGGGTTTACCTCATATAAAGAGGCTAGTACTAGGGTTATTTTTCATCATCACTTCTATCAAACTTGAGTGGGGTAACACTTCCAAAATATTCACTATTTCTGGTCTCTTTGGATATTTTCTCTCATGTGATAGGCTTGGAGGAGTTTCTTTGTGGATGGTTTTCTCTCTTGGACGGATATTGTCTACAATTAGGGTTTGAATTATCATGCTATTTGGAGGAAGCAACTAATTTTCTATAATTGTTTATTGATGATAATGTTAAAGGTGTAAAATTGATATCTCGTTGAGAGTTTATTTTCCTTGTTGAAACCATAAGAGGGAAACATAAGTGTTTCTTTCCCTCACAGATATTTCATTTTCCAAGTTTGTGAAGAATTCTTTGCTAGGGTTAAAATCCTAAGGCCCAACAGTTCTTTCACTTTAGGGTTTTATCCCTATCCTTTGATCCTTGACCTAAGTGAATCTAAGAGAAGGGAAAAATGACACCTAGGGCCCAAGAGTTTTTTCACCCTAGGTACCCTCTCCTTCAAATTCTAAAACCTAAGGCAAAAGTGTGTTTTCACCTTAGGGATTAGGCCTTACCTCTCTTGTTTCATCCATTGGTTCAATATTCAAGATAATGCATTTGTGACTCCATGAGCCCTAGAGGACAACATAATTAGTATATAGATTTTCTTGTGGTTAAAGTATCTATTAAAATCAATATTATCTCTCTCTCTCTCTCAAACAATTTACTAACTTTCCTAACCCTAACCCTAGCAAACTACTACTATTTCTTGCTTCTGCTATAAAAATTTTCTATAGCCACTGAAAACTACTTTACTTTGTTGCATACACTCATCTATAAGTGATTAAACTACTGAGAAAATACTTCTAGCAATTGGATACTGTTACACTTGTTAAATGTTTTCTTTCCATGGTAAATTGATATATTTCTAATTACTTTTATCTTTTGTTGTTGTAGATTTCTAATTGTTGTTATAAAACTAGTTTACTACTGTAATTTGCAACAACCACAACATCTATTTATTGTCTAGTGTATAAAGGGTTATTATTGCACTCTATAACTTGGTAATTATATATATTATGCCGCAAATTGTTTATTGTCTCGTACATGTACAACAATTACTTTGTTATCTTCCATCCCTTTCATAGACCTAGAACTAACTAACAAGTGACCAAGATAGGGGGACGTAGGCTTGGATGATATTGTTATTTGATCCCTTGAGGTCACCGGGGAAGCCTCCCTTGTGGTGGATCTCTTCCATCAATAAAATGAGGGAAGTCTCTACTTAGGTGACAATGGTAGATTCTTCCATAGTTACACAAGGTTTGGGATCTTGTGGAGGGATTTGCACAAGTAAAAATCCCGTGATAACAAGTCTCCAACACCCATACATTCATATTAGGAATCTGATGCACTCAGTGGTCCATGAATATTCCAGAATCATAATTCATGGAGATTATTTGATTGAAGATTCCAGTCTATTGTCCTTGAGATGTATTGACTATTATTTTGTGAAGAGCCACAGATTCATCTTCCACTTCTCTAATGTGACGCCTCTGCTGCAACAAAATCCATTTTATTATCTCCAACTTAGCTAATATATTAGTGTCATGTGATAGAATTTTCCTTGCGAAATTCTGAATTGAGTGGTTGTTGCCCTCAATTAACCTCATGCCTCCTTAACACCCAACATACATCTTGAAGTTCACAAGATTCCATTGAAATTCGACAAAGTATCATACCATGAGAATGAGAGAAACACATAGTATAACCCAACCTACCAAACTTAAGGGGAGAAAGTAAGAAATTTTTATCTCAATAGTAACAAAAACCCAAATCATATTGATAACACTCACCATATTTAAAACTAAAAATGGTGCATCAACCATAGAGGAATGATCCTGAATAGGAAAAATCCACCAATGACACCAAAAAAACGCTTGACTAATTCCATAATTGATAATGAGAACTACCATAGATTCCAAAAATATCCAAAGCTCGTCGTCAAGGAATCTAGGCTACCAAAACCGAGAAATTAATGACTAGAACAAGAAATAAACCTCTAGAGAAAATTTCTCCCCAAGAACTTACCAAATTGTAGAAGAAAAAATGGGGAGAACATCCACTTACCCAAATATCTCACAAGAAAGAAACACCACTCCAAGAGCCCAAATTCCAAATTGAAAGCCACCAACCAGATCCACAAGTAGAAATTATTGAAATGTCGGAAGGAAGAATACATTTTTTGACTCCCAAGCCTTAATCCCACCTTGGTGTTGATGGACTCAGAATTTTGATTCATAATTGTGCACAATATGTAGCTGAAGCATGCAACATGGGAGTGGTCACTTCACATAATGGTTGATACCATGTGTTTTGTCACCCAAACTATGAGCCATGTGCCCCTTTAATGAGAGCGTATGCATTTTGACATATATCATCATGGGATTGGTTGGTGGTAAACCTTGTTATTAATAACAACAATCCCTTATTTTCCTAATTTTTCCTTTTTTCATATTTGTGATCTTGAGAATTGTTTTCCCGAGGTACATTCTAGAACTTGACTTTGGGAATGGAAGTCATAAATTATATGATTATAACAAACACCAAGGCTAAATTTAACTCCAATGGATTAGTTCCCAAGACCATGTGTTGGATCTTTTCATGCTTTCATGCATCTTTCTTAATGCTGGGGGGTTGAATACACAAGGTTCATCCAAACTTGACCAACAAAAACCTTAAGGAATATACATATCAATCCTTAGCGAAAGACTGAATAAGGGCTCACCAAGACTCCATGAAGATCATAGAGACCATCTGGTCTTGTGTCAATGATGATGACTTATGAATTTCACAAAGTTACATCCGGGTTAGCATTCAGAAAATCCATTGAAAATTACTTAACACTGGCAATATGCAATAACAACACACACACACACATATCCAATTGACACATGAGTAACACATAACATCATAATCACTACAAATTTATTATCTTCATTTCATCACCACAAACATACATTAAGCAACCCATACATTGACAAAAACATAGCCTTTTTCTCTTATACATTTTCCCATTGCACATTACACAATGCCATGCGCTTTCTTTAGACTCTATAATTGTGACATAGTCAAACTTACAACTAGAGAGATTAAAAAACATAGGCTCAAAGTGAGAAGGAAAAAAATACCCACAACTATAAAGCAACAACCAACTATCTAACGAGCTAACTCTCTTTATGTTTTCATTGCTCCCTAATATCTGCTTCTCAGCTTTGGAACTCTGTCTCTTTCAGTTCTTCCTGACTCATTCCTTTGACTACCAGTCCCGCATGATTTTTTCACTCGTATGTATTCCACATCGCCTCCTTGGAATCATGGAAATCTAAACTACCTTTCTAGATCACCATCTTTCTGCTCCACATTCCCTCGTGCTACTTGTACTAATAATTCAAGGATATTTCCTGAAGATTCTTTTATTGATTCTGGCATGCATGTGGTGTCTTCTAGATTTCTGGTGCACATCAAAAAACTCATACTGGCATGAATTGGCAGAACTCAAACTGGTGCGCATTAGAAAAACTTGATCTGGTGCACACACCTTATGTCATTCTTTGTGCAATTCTTGAGAACACACAAAACTGGAATAGGAATGCACAATTTCATTTGTGCACACACTATATTTACCCAAAAAATTGGGTGCCAATAGGCCCCAACCACTATTATTTGGCTCGTCCTCGATCCAACTGGCTCATGGAGTGAATGATGCTGGAATTGAGTAAGAGAAAATCATCAACAATGTGGAACCAAAGAATCAAACCAAGTTGTGATTTCTCCCAAGTTGTGGTTGTGGAATCAAATCATTAACAATGTGGAACCAAAGAATCATATTTATAGGCCGTAGTTGCAACTTGACACCGATATTGGAATGAGTCGAGCAATCCTCAAGATAAACGATGGATTTGGGATTCATTTGGATAGATTCTCATACTCTCTCTCTTCAAGGGTTTCTATGGTGATGAATGAGGGATCTGTGTAAAGCACATCAGCCAAAAACTGACCCCCTAACCGAGCCCAACACTATAGGTATAACTTATCCCAATTACTCATTGACCTACAAGAAGTAGATCCCAAGGAAGAGATCCATCAAGAGAGACCATTGACATCCTCCTGTCTCATTTTTCTAGTAGGAAAGGATAGAATATGAGGACCTCCTATCACAGTGGAGAGGATAACCCATAGTCTTCGGCTATCTTCTTCAACAAAGGTGATTATCCATGGTCACAAGAAAATTGGTTGTGGGTCTAGAGAGTTGACATATTGTCACAACTTTGAAGCATAGTTCAGGAAACTATTTGGTACTTGGTAGTGTCTCATTGGTGAATATGAGGGTGGGAAATCTATCAAGTAGTTGATGAAAAAGTGTCAATATTTGTTAAAAATGGTGTGTGGGCTCTCAGGTTTCCTGGATGGACTGGGAATTGCACGTCCCATAACATCTGTGAAGTAGGGCCATGAAAAGGGATTGGAAATAGGAGATGGCAAGATTAGCAGAAAATGGAAATAAAAAAGTGAACGGAAAGAGAAAAGGGATGGGAGCAATGGGAGGAGTGAGAAAGAATAGGACGTGGAGAATTTCTCCGACGAATGCATGGGAGAAAGTGGATATATATAGATTTGTTGATGTTTAGATTGGTTAATATCCAAAAAAAAACCTCACGAGGATATGAATCCCCCTACATTTGTATAAAGGTGGTACTCCTCTATCATAAAATGAAAGATATATGTTGATTCTCTTGGATTGTGGAGATTGCTGGATAGAAAACCCCAAAATATTTATTGCTTAGTTTTATATGAAATGATTCTTGATAACTAGATTTGATCTTTAAGTGCAACAAGTAGTTTCTTAACATTAAAAAGATTGAAGAAAGGCTTCAATATCAGAATAAATGTATACTCAACATCATTTATACAACCCTCTAAATCACATACAAGTAGAGGATACATCCATATCTTCACAAGAAAAAAAAATGAAGTGGTTTTGATCATTTCATAGATCTTTAATTGAGTTCTGCATTCAAAACTGAAAAGAATATAATGGGCACACTCCAAAAATCTCATACTTAGAAATCCCAAGATCTGAGAAATTATTAAATCCATTCCCCAAAATAGTTCTCTGTAGAGTTTATTATATGGAATATATTTCTCATTACAAAGCACTCAGTAAACCAATTGACTAGTGCTCATAAGTCAAGATTTCAAAATGAAAGAACTAAATCTCCATGAATCAAATAGACAATCCTGACTTAAATTTGGTAGTCACATATATGGTTGTAAATAATCTATGATCTTATAGAAAATAAGCCTTGCAAGAATACAAGAAATACACTCAAGACCCAACCATATGCTCGGTTCATAACTACAAGCATAAAGCCTTGAGAAAATAGTGTAGAAGAAGAAGAAGAATGGAGATCTTTATTTGTTGATTCGAGATTTGTCTGCATACTTTATGGCTGGACCTTTTCTATTATGATCTTCTTCCCTGAAAATTCAACCTCACAACCCTTTCTTTGATGATTCTTCCTTCTTTTAAAACCGTTCCCAATGTTTTCTTGAAGTGGTTAGGGTTTTAGTCCTTCTAGGAACTTCCACACACTTTTTATCTTGGAATAACCAATTTAATTAATGCTTGATTGAAGCCTCGTTAATGAATTTTTATCATTGATATCTATGCCTTGAAGTGGGGCCCATTTCATCTTTAATAAAAGTATTTTAATAAACTTTTGTTTTGAAATATTTTGATTCAATGCCTTTTTAAAAGTGGACCGTGTTTTAATTTTCTGAGAAAGATATTTGACCTTTCAACCATGGAAACCATTATAGATGCAATATTCATCATACCAAATTTCCATCCTGTTCTCTTGAGTGCAATTTGTTAATTTTTGTAGCTTCAGGCAGGTATTCTCACGTGGCCTAGGTGTCAGGCTAGTTGGAATCATCATGGGAACCACATCACACTTTAAGTTTGGTGAAAATTCTCTTGGAATGAAGCTAGGGATTCATGGGTTTGGTGATGGGATTTGTGGGCTTGTGTAGGGTATTCACACCCACAGAGAAAGCATAATTTGATATTTACTTGTAGAGGGGCTTCCATAGTGACCCCTAAGGATTGTATATAAAGGAGAAAGGTCATTGTGACATTTCATATTGTACAACATGTGTGGAGACATGATGGAGTTGGAATAAGTGAGTATGTACTTGTGTTAAGGAGTATGGTGATTTCAGCAAAGGGAAATTATGGCCTAGAATAAGAGAATTTGCAAAAAGAAAACTGTATGGAGGTGTCTGGAAAGGTTTTTTTGTATATGTACGTGAGTTAAAGGTAGGCACAGTTGTGTAAATACAGGGGTTGCAGGTGGGAAAAGTCACATATGTATGTTGGCACAATTGGGTGCATACACAGGTTGTAAGTGGGCACAATCATGTACATGTGTGGGTTGTAGGTGGGAAAAATCACGTATGTACACATGTTGTAATGGGTACATATGTGTACATGCGAGTTGCAGTGGAGAAAAACATGTATGTACATGGGTTCTAGTAAGGAGAACCACTTACATAGTTTTCTGGGCAACAATAGGTCTGTATAGGATGATAGGTGATGTCAACATTCCATATAGGTGGTCTACAGTAGATTTGTGGGCAGAGGAAGTTTCCAATAAATTACTGAGGTTTGATAGTCTAATTTGTATGGTTATTGGAGGACAATGTTGTCCTCAAATTTTGGTGATATATTTATTGGCTGAGAGGAAAAGGTTGCCCTCAGATTTGGTGATATTTGTATTGGTTGGGAGGGTTGTTTTTTCCCTCAAAATTTATGAAGTTAACAAGGTTACATAAATGCATATTGTGTCTCATATGTGTTGATGATTCGTCTCTAATCTTGTTGTTTCCACTGCATGTATTTTCAGTCAATAATTTTCAGTGTAAAATTATTCAGTGATAATAGTTAGGGTTTTACTGTTAGATAATTGGGAAGCAATTTTTAGATATGAAAATTAGTGATATAGAGCTGCATGTGAAAATTGACATGGTATCAGAGATTGGGATCTCAAGAGAAGGGGATCATATTTGAGACACTTATCTGCTACAAGTGGTTGTAGATTTCTTGTTCTTGTTTCGGGCATGTCATATGTGATAGCTCTAAGAGGGAGATCTAGTAGTGTTGAGGAGTTGTCTTTGAGAGGGATGTACAATGAAAATTGCAGGTGGAAACATGTTAGATGGTATCATGTTGGAGACATGGAGCAAACTATTTAGATACAAAGTTGCGGACTATTGCAGCTTGGGAGTGTGGCAGGTTGGAAATTTTGGTGGATTGGTGGAGAGCCTAGATCATAAAAGTATGTTTGTGGTATATTACCAACCCTGTGGTTGGACTTCCAATGGCTTGTCATGATGAGTTGTAATGGGTGTATCTCGAGTTCTTTGGAATTAAAGATATGACTTCGTGTGTATGTCAGGTTGATGAGGTCTTCATTGGGCCAGAGAGTTGCACATTATTGAGTATTAATGATGTATGATGTATTTGACCCAAGAGGATGAGGACACTTGCATAGATGAGTTGTGCTGGTCTAGAGTTGACTAGACTGAGTGTCCAACCACAACTTGGGATTGTTTCAAATGAGGACACAATATCAGTTTTAGCATGTGTAGGCACAAAGAGTTTTTGGTGACTTGGATGATGAATTTGGGTAGAAGTTCATTGGATGATATTTACTTGGGTAAGAAGGATGCTTTCCTTGGAGGATTGCATGGTTCTTGTATAGTGGTTTCCAATGACACATGATAGGGGAACAAGATTTATTTGTGAGATTCATAGTGTCTGACTGAGGTATGTGCGAGGCGATTGGTATGAGGATTAGGCATGTCATACAAGGATCTAGAGTTGTGGTATTTTGGATGGAGTGAGAAGATGTTTTGCGAGTGTAAAATGTGCTATGGGTGCCAGGAGTGTGTTCTTAGCCTCATGGATTGAGGATTAGGTCTGTGTAGTGTTGTTTTGGGATGAACAAGTATTATTGGATGTTGAGTTGGTATTCCTTCCCATATATTGGGAACCTTTTGTGTAGGGGATCTATGCACAAGAGACTTTGTCAGGGTTTGATAGGATATGGACTAATTTTATCAGGGATGATACTCAATTGGTTTCCTGGAAGGATATGGTTGATAGAGGAGGAGGGAGAAGGTATCAACACCAATGGTGAGGTAGGTAGTTCCACCAGTGGTGAAGCAGGAAACCCTACCAGTAGCGTAGGTTCATAGGGAGAAGGTAACTCCATGAGTGGTGAGGTAGGTGGTCCCACTAGTAGTGATGACTTAGAGGGAGCTAGAGTTCAGAGGGAGTCAACCCTCAAGATATAGTAGGGAGGAGAAACCTCCCAATACTTCTCATAGGATATTAGACTTCATAGGAGGTTAGAAGGTTCATAGGGAGTGGATGGCTCCAGATATTATACAAACTCAAAGGAATTTAGAATTTGGAGGGAGCATGTGGGATCAAAGGAAGAGTCAAAATTTTAAAGGGAGTTCCCCCTCAGGTTTAGGTGGGAGAGAGGCATCTTAAAGAACTAATAGACACGTGTCATGGGTTGAGGAGTTAGAACATGAGGTTTAGAGGAAGGATGCCTCTAGGATATGTGTGTTTTCCATTGAGGATCCATTTGTTTCAAAAGGTTTCACTACAATGTTAAAGAGAGTAGCCAATCAGGTGGATTGGAGAGTAGTTGTGGTAGCGGATATAGTGCAAGAGACATAGGTACTCCTAGGATGGGATAGGAATCTACTTCCAGGTGATGATGGAGGATGAAATTCCTCCCTTGCTAAGAAGTAGTGTTGATTCTTTTGTAACATTAAGAGGAATTCCCACTTGTACAGTGTGGTGAGAAGACCTCCCTCACTAAGAGGGAGTGTTGATTTTTGTAGCTTTGGGTAGGTATTCTCATGTGGCCTAGGTGTCAATCACGTGGGAATCGTCATGGGCACCATATCACAATTTTATTTTGGTGAAAAAACTCTTGTAATGAAGCTAGGGATTCATGGGTTTGGTGATGGGATTTATGGGCTTGTGTATGGACTTCACACATATAAAGAAAGCCTAATTTTATGTTAAATTGTTGATTGGATTCTATGGTGACCCCTAAGGATTGTGTATAAATGAGAGGGGTCATTGTGACATTTCATATTGTATATCATGTGTGAAGACATGATGGAGTTGGCATAATTGAGTCTACACTTGTGACAAGGATTATGATGATTTTCGCAAAGGGAAATTCTGCTAGGGTGGAATATATGGCCTAGAGGAAGAGAAGTTGCATGAAGAAAATTATATGGAGGTGTACGTACAATATTTTTCTATATATGTACATGATTTGTAGGTAGGCACAGTTGTGTACATACATGGATTGCAAGTGGGAACAACTGCGTATGTACGTGGGTTGCAGGTGGGTATAGTTGCATACATACACAGGTTGCAGGTGGGCACAAGCATGTACATATGTGGGTTGTAGGTGGGAACAATCACATACATATGTGGGTTACAGGTGGGAACAATTGTGTATGTATGCAAGTTGCAATGAGAATAATTATGTATACACGGGTTGCAGTGGAGAAAAATGCATATGTACATGAGTTGTAGTAAGGAGAACCACATACATATTTTTTTGGGAAGGAACAAGTCCATACAGGTTGATAGGGGAAGTCAACAAGTTGTATAGGTGGTCTGCAACAAATTTGTGGCCAAAGGAAATTTCCAGTAAATTGTTGAGGTTTTGTTTTCTGATTTGTATGGTTATTGGAGGACAAGGTTGTCCTCATATTTTGGTGATATGTTTATTGGCTAAGAGGACAAGGGTGTCCTAAGATTTAGTGATATTTTTATTGGTTGGGAGGGATGGTTTTTCCCTCAAAATTTCTAAAGTTAACAAGGTTACATAACTGAATATTGTGTCTCATATGCATTGATGATTCATCTCTAATCTTGTTGTTTCTGCTACATATATTTTCAGTCAATAATTTTCAATGTAAAATTGTTAAGTGATAACATCTAGGGTTTTACTATTAGATCATTAGGAATCAATTTTCAGATCTAAAAATTAGTCACATAGAGTTGCATGTGAAAATTGACACAATGTGGAGTTTTGGATCTCAAGATATAAGATCGGGAAGTTGATTTTCCAAGAAAATTTACTAGCAAATCATGCAAACAGAGTTGAATGATATTTTAATTTTTGAGAAAATTATGGCCAAATTCACCTCTTGAAACCTATTTCATTGTATTCCTCATCGAATTTCCTTTCCAATGAGTTATGGTTTTCCCAAAATGGACACTCATATCTTGAGTTATAATCTCTGGAAGATTGTTGCTCAACAACCGTCCATTAATTAATTCATGGATCAATCTTAGCCCTTGATTAAATTCACCCTCTTTTAATCCCACACGAATTGTGGTGGTTGAAATATTGGTTTTTATAATGTAAAATCCTTCCTTATTATTCATGTTAAGTAAATGAGCTTATGGAAGTCGTTCCTTTGATTATCTCTTACTGCCTTAGAAAAATACATATCTGGGTAATATTTTGGTCATCCAGTCATTACTCAATCATCTCTCAATCAACCTGTAGATATTTGACATGTCATGAGCAATCACCACCTAGTCACATACCATGTGTCACATGTTGGTAGTTCCATGCCATTTCCGCATGTCGCTTGGATATGTGCCCCAAAATAACTTAGGATAAGAGATATTTTATTAAAATAATATGAGGATTTCATGGGGGAATGCAGAGGTAGGTAAGGTGGTAATTAATGGTAAATGAGGTCATGAAAATGGCCAAGTATAAATATTATAGAATAAAGTATAAGATTGAATTACATGTATGGTAAAAGTCTTAAGAATCACTGCAGAGTGCGGTAATACTTCTCAAGTATCACTGCAGAGAGCGATAAGACAGACAGAGGGGAAATGGGAATATGAATGTGAATGTGGAAATGGATAAGTATGGAATATGGGGTATAGAGAGTAGAGTGCAAGAGAGAAAAATGGGTAACTATGGAGAGGAGATTAAGGAGTAGAGTGGAAGAGAGAAAAATGACTAAGTGTGGGATATGAGTATGAAGAGAGTTAAAGGAACAAGATAGAGAGGAAGTTGCATGAGGAATGGGGAAAAATGACTAAGTATGAGAATATGACTATAGAATAAGTATGAGAAGATGAATATGATACTATAACTGAAAAGAGAAGATAAAAGAACAATGCTTAGAAAAATTCCCAATCAATTCTTCAAAACTCTCGTTGAAATTCTCTTTCTCGAGCGGTTGTGCAAAAACATGGATATCTTGAGCATATAGACTCAGATTTTGATTCCACAAAATGCATGATGAATATGATATTGAGGGATACACCATGAAACAATGATCATTCAAAATTTCCTTCTTCTGATATGATTTTTTTTTATATTCCAAAGAATGGAAAATCGAGGTGATCAAATTTTCGATCAACACGAGTGGAGATCAGGTGAAAGGGAAATATGGGATGAGAGAAATAATAGAATGATGAGAACGATCAGAGAAAACCTATGGAGGCCTAAATAATCCACACATAGGAGGGGATAATGGTTTAGATCCTCCATACTCGATATTTTCCTTTTGGAATGTGGTGTCATAACTACGTACGTGCTAGGGATATGTGTGTTTTGATCGACCTTGATTACTTGAATATTCAATGCATTATAACACCAGGTAGCTCATCCCAGGCCCATGTGAATTCCCTACCGGAGCCAATATCTTGTATGGAAGCCATAAATTCAACCCAAAATGGAAATCTTGGGAATCTATAAAGTTGTCAATATCTAGTCCGCTTGTGTGACTAGAGTGTATGTTTTGTTGCCAAAAAGGTTGGAGAAGTGTGGCTAAATTATGGGTGAACCCTACGGGCCATAGTACACCTTCGACCTATTTCCATTGGAAATTTGCTTGAGTGGTTGTATATACAATGTATCCATGTTGGCGACCCCGACTTCGCTGATGTAGACTAGGTGGACATGATCCAAACAACACATACATAGCTTGAAAGGGTGCTGTAAAAAATTGTTGTCATATGACAAGACCAGGGAACCTGGTTGGAGGATTTTATGGAAGATATTGTGATCATTTCATGCCTTATGTCTCTATTTTTTTACCACTTGCCTGAATCCTGCTACCAGGTGATCCTCCTCGAGCTCCATGAGTTCATCCAACCTATGCTAAATTTTCTCTTCATCTGTCATGTGAGTAGATAGAGAAATCCTTAAGATGGGATCAAAAAACTCGAGCAACATGAATATTTATTTATCATAGACTAATCAGAATGGATTTTTGTTCATCATCCTTTTGTATATTTTTTGATATTCCCATAATACCATGGGGATCCGTTGATCCTAGTCGTCATGTTTCACATCACAAACTTTGGTTAATGCATGCTCTAAAATTTTATTGAAATATTCAACTATATATTCATTCAGATAGTAATCAATCAACTCATTTAGTATGTAATGTTCCCAGGCCATCTAGACACTGGCAAGGCACCGCTCAACTATGACGACAACCCCAATTGAGCACTCTTCCTTCGAGCAATTGCATAGAATTTTATAGGTGATTAGTTGGGTAGAAAATCAAACCAACTGAGCATTTATTTCAGAAATTACCACCCCATGTGTGCCCCATTGTGCATTGTATGCACCATATACTTCATTTTGGGAAACATTTTTAATAGCTAGCAATTTCTTATTCTTTTCTCCATGCATGGGTAGGCCTTCCACCCTATGAATTGTTGTTGCATCCACTGAGTAATCACCACCCAACCATAGGTATCCCCCATGGAGGTGAGTCAATAAAAAGTGTACACAAATGGTCACTAACCCCTCATGGACAAAGTGAGGGAAATCGACCAGGGAAAGAATGATGACCTAACAAAGATGTCTTGCCCAATCTTGTGTGAATACCAGCTATTAGTGGTCCACACTTCAAACTACCTTCACATATTGTTATGAAACACTAGGGTAGGGAACTGTTTGGGATCTCAGACATCATAATAAAACAAATTCACATCCTACACTTTTCCCATCCGAGACAATGGTGTCTATGATATTTGTTGATCTTTAGTGGTATTAGATTTATTGTGGGCCTATGGCTTGTTTGGAAAATCCATTTAAATTGTTCCAGCATAATTTTATGATTTACGAACATTAGTCGGAGTTTTTTTAATTCCTACTAGGTTCTGCTCAACTCTTCCCCCATTTAGAAGTGATGAAATCCTTATTGTAGAAATATGAATGGAAATGCTTAGCTGGAGAAGTATTAACTCAAAGAGAGGAAAGTTTCAAGGTGGGTACGATGGTACAACTGGGGGGTGTATGAATTAAGCCATTAATGACTCAAATTTTTGTACGGTGTTCTTCGACCACCATAGGGACATTCATTCATATACCATCTTGATAGTCATGTCAATCGTAAATGATCAAGAGTTTCATGATGTGGCCCCGTCGAAATTTATATTGCATGACCACCCCCTTTTATTTCCAAACATGTGTAATCTTTGGGAGGGATCTGAACACTTACTGAGAGTTACCACCTTAATAGGATCTCCTGTAGGTACCTTACAATGGAGGTGTCACTTTTTATGGCATGAAAATATTTTGGATGTCATACTTTAATTGTGTTAGTGACATCTTTGTACATGTGCAAGTCTTATATTCTTCGGGGGAACTCTGCATGCTTCTTGTGCACCGATGCATTAGTTATCCCTTGGTTAATTGTTTGCAATGACCCCTAGTGGGTCGCAACACCTCTTCACATGTGACCATTTGGTAAGTTATCTCCAATGATAGGATGGTCTGGGCCCTTCTACATCTGGTGGTCTCCACTAACTACCCCCTACTTCCTAACTCCTGTGGGATTCGTCTATTTTCTCAATGGGGTTAAGTGGGATTGAACATGTGGATGTTCATTTTATCGCAACATATGGTGTATTCTGATCCATCCTCTACACACGTGGCTCCCTTACTTGTCCCATGGAAAATCGAGGAGCTAGGGGAACAAAGTTATTTCTCAGGAGTGCACACTAGGCCTTTATGTAGCAGTTGCACTCCTGACGCTGCTACTTAGATATCCACCACCTTTCAAAAGAACACATGTATCGAAAAATATATATGTATAGTCTAAATCTTTCTCTGATTAAATCTTCCACAACTGCCCACTCGTAGGGAGGTTCTTGATGTGCGTATGACCATTTTGCAGGTATTCCTATTAACATTGTATTGAGGGAATGTACCCATTTGTGTTCAGGAATGTGTTCCATCCATGCAATAAACACATCCACTATATCTAAGCCATTGAATCAGTTGGATCCAAACTCCTCTTTGTGCACCTCAGTGGTCATACATGGGCACCTTATTTTTTAAAGTTCATAAAGCTTTTTCTTCCACCTTTCCATGGTGTCATCGGAATCAGTGTCATATGACTTCACAATCATCCAACTCAATTCCCCATTCAACATGGGATTAATGTAATCTTCTTTGCGTCCCATGATCTTGTATATATTCTCAATACCTGAACTTCATTCATCCTCATCTATGGGATCGTTGTAATGGTCCACTTCATTAGGATATAAAGTTGCGATCACGCACAATGTGTCAGTCTCAAATGAAATTTGTCACTTCTTCAAATTCAACACCGCATTGCTGTCAAAAGCCCAATCAATACTAGGTAAGGTAGGGTAGGGATCAAAATAATCCATAATATATATCACTTCAAAGTCATCCTTTGTCTTCACCCCTTCTATGTTCACTTCCAATTGCTCCAATCAACCTATAGGATATATTTTGTATTGATTTTCTAATCGTATTTGAATGGGATACCAAACTAAATTTGGTTTACGTATCAATTCCCATGACTTATTTGGAAGGATGTTCACATCGAAACCTAGATCCAACACGGTTCCATCCATTTCATAACTCTCAAGTTCAATTGTCATCTTGAATTATATGCACATGCACTTATTCTTACTAACTTGGCACATATCCCTTTCTATCTCTGTCTCGCTTCCCCCATGTAGGTTGCTAACATATGTGTTAACTTTCATGAAACATCAAGATTATTAAAAATCTCAAACAATAATGTAAGAAGTTACTTACTTGATCCTCGGTCTTTGTTTCACAACCCAAGTCACACAATGCTTATTCACGTGCCATGTGCTTCAACTCCTCATGTAGATGTTCCTCGATTGTTCCTTGTTCGACACATTTCAACTCCTCTTGTCTACGCGCTTCTTCTAATGAACTCTACATTGCGCTTTGTATTTATTATCACATGCTAGCTTCCTCAAATGACCTTTGCATGGTGCACTGCAATTCGTCAAGGGCGTGAGCCTCTTCCAATGACCTCTATGTCGCTCATTGAATTTCTTCATGAATATGGGCCTCTTCAAATGACCTTTGCATTGCACATTGCAACTCTTCTTGTGCTCTTTCTTCATCTATGGACCTCTGTGTGTCGCACAAAAAATTATTTTGTTGTGTGGCATCAAACTTAGGAGGGGGTTGTGTTGAGATTTGGGTACCTTGGAAAGTGGTCCCCTTATGTTTGTGAACCTCTAAACACAAGTGGGAAATAAGTTTTACTATGTACCATGCACTTTATGTCTAATTTCACTTTGACTAAGGATATTTAAGTCAAAAATGAAATTTGGTCATTTTAGCCTAAAATGACTATTAATTCACTTTGTGGGTGAATTGAGGGACATAAAGAGAAACTATGGAAACTTGAGTAAAGTGGGTTTTGAGTTGAGATTATTTTGGGGAGATCTCAACCCTTTATTAGAGATGGGATGAGATGATCTCATCCACCCATATTTTATGTTTTCTTATGTTTCCTTAAGAGGAGCGCATAGGGAAAGGATAGGCTCATTCTCACTTGTATGTTCACCAAAGGAGCTTGGAGAAGGTAAAGGAGATGGGAATGGAAGCATTGGGAGAAGATATATTGGGCACCTCCTTTCATGGAGGGCTCATGAAGGCTTAGGGCCTATTTTATTTGTGGTGATCACACTTGCTTGGAGGAGGGTGCACCATAGGAGGGGAGCGTACAACTAGCAGGGAGCAGTTTTACTTGTAGAAATTCAGATATGATTGTTTCAGTGGAGAGGCAACACACAAGAGTACATTGTGGTGCAAGGTTTTGTTCTTCAGGGAATCCATGTTCAAGGGCGCTTCACTTTAGTGGATAGAGAAACAAAGGGAGAGGGTGCACTAAGCTTGGGCACATATCTCCTTGGATCATTTGGCAAGGCTCGAGAGGAGATTTGTTTGTATATATATTCCATCATATTGTATTTGTTGTTGTATCTCATGCTTTAGACACCACTTATATATACTTCCATTCCAAACTGGTTTTCCCCGGGGGGGTTTTATCCAGGGTCATGTTGACCAAAAATACTTGTGTTCACTTCATTCATGCTGAGAATTGTAAATCAACATTTAAATTTGTAAAGATCTAGGAGGTAGTGTTATTTTTTTTGAGTATGTCGCATGTGATAACATTGGGATAATAAAAAATTTGCAAGGGCACCTCAAAAGGACACTTAACCATCAAATATGTGAGAAGAAAGTACTTGACTGTTTGTTGTCCTAAAATAGCAGCAAAGGAAAGTCTTGAAGATAAAAATTAGACCCAAACAAGAGGTCAAAGACAAACCTATTGGGAAGCCTCATAGTACCTCAAAAAATCTACATGGTATCAGAGCCAATGGTGGCTTAGACTTGCTTATTTTTTATCATTGAGTGGACAGTTTTGTTGAACAATTCAGCGCAATTTTGGAACAGCTTGTTAGCAGATTTTTGGATAGATTGTTGGTAGTGTTTGTGGACAAATTGTAGGAAGATTTGTTGGACATCCCGTAGGACTATTTTGGACTTGCGTTTTCAACCTCTTTTCACACCTATTTGGATAGGAGTGAGGTTGATTTGGACATCCTCTTTTCACACCTATATGGACAAGAGTGAGGCTATATTTTACAACCTCTTTTCACACCTATTTGCTAGGAGTGATGTTGTTGTGTTACTTCCTATTTTCACACATGTGTTGATAGGACCGAGGCAATACTCTTGTGTTGTATTAGCATCAATGTGAGATTTATTGTACAACCATATTGATGTCCTAGATGCAGGTAGAGGATAGGCTAGATGGAGCTAGTAACTGGTCCCCTTGGAAGACAAAGATCATTTCCATCTTAGAGGACCTCGAACTATGGGATACAATTGAGGATCATGTTGTTGTTCCTCCTATCACTGTTCCCATCATGGTGGCAGAGTTCAGGAAGAAGAACAACAAGGAGAAAAGGACTATTTTTGATGGTGTGAGAGACCACGTCATTCCACATTTGACTAGTAAAAAATATGCATTTGAGATATGGGATTCTTTATGCAAGATTTACCATAGTTCTAACCAGAACCAAAAGATGGTTCTGCAGGACATACTCAAGGGCATTAAGATGCTCAATTCCGAGTCGGTTACACCATTCCTTGGCAGATTCACTGAGATCAGATATGAGCTTGCAGCCGTCGRAGAGATAGTGGACCCATGATTTATGGTGAGGACAACCTTAAATAAATTTTCCAAACCATGAGGTCCTTTTGTTCTAGGAATTTTTTCCTGAGAGGTTATGACTACTTGGGAGAGGCTTTAGGATGATTTTGTTCAGGAGGAGACGAGACTCACCTCAAAGTCCTCATGACAACAATGGATTACCCAGGGTGATGAGGACCTTGCTATGTGAACTAAGGGCAAGAAGAAGATCGACAGAGGTGATAGACAGGGTCCCAAGGGAGGGTCCAAACCACAGTAGAGTGGCAGTGGGAAGGAGAGATACATGAGCATAATGATATGATTTTCTTATGGAGAGATGGGTCACTATGCAGGAAAGTGTCCCAAGAAGAAGAAGAAGCAACAAGATGACACTACAACGACAACTGAGGAGATTGAGTTTGATACACAGTTTGCGAGAGAGTGTGAATTCACTACTTCTTTGTTAGTTGTTACACCATCCAACATCAGGCGAGGATAAAAATTTGAGAAGGACCTATTGAATCATTGTAGTGATTCAAGTGAGCTCAGACTCAGTTTTCACGAACACCATCATCAGGGTGACTGGTCCACCCGAGACAACTTCAGTTTCATATTTGTCTAGACAGAGGGTTGGTGCAGGGGCTTCATAGCAACATATATTGATGTGGAGGAGAATAAGGGTACCATAGAGGCTTGAGCCTCACTTGGCAACGAAGATAGGAAAATCAGGTTATGGATCCACTTTGGGTGGAAGTCACTTGGTGAGAGGCCAAGTTCAGGATCTTGGTGAGATGTCGAGATCCAGGTACTCTTGGTGAGATACCAAGAGGGGGAGAATATTGGTGACATTACAAGAGAGTGAATCTTGGTGAGATGCCAAGATTAGTGACTGTTGGTGAGCTTCCAGGAGGTAGAAATCCTTGGTGGGAGACCAAGGTTGAGATATTTGGTTTGATACCAAGTTCTAGGTGATCTTGGATAGGTGGATATGCACTTCCATCTATAGATCATGCAGATTGATAAGATCTGTGTCAGAGACTAATTTCATTGATCAGGGTACAACCATACTCACCGATTATTTTCCAGTAGGCAACCATGTCCACTGCAAGGATGAGATTGGGGGTGAAGGGCACTTTCCTCGATAAGAGGGAGTGTTGATATTTGGGTACCTTGGAAAGTGGCCCTCTTGTGTTTGTGAACCTTAAAAACAAGTGTGAAATACTTTGTACTATGTACCATGTACTTTATGTCTAATTTCACTTTGACTTAGGAGATTTAAGTCAAAAGTGAAATTTGGTCATTTAGCCTAAAAGGACTAATAATTCACTTTGTGGGTGAATTGAGGGACATAAAGAGAAACTATGGAAACTTGAGTAAAGTGGGTTTTGATTTGAGATTCGTTTGGAGAGATCTAAACCCTTTATTAGAGATGGGATGAGATGATCTCATCCACCCATATTTTATGTTTCCTTATGTTTCCTTAAGAGGGCCTCATAGGGAAAGGAGAGGATCATTCTCACTTGTATGTTCACCAACAGAGCTTGGATACGGGAAAGGATATGGGAATGGAAGAATTGGGAGAGGAGAGATTGGGCACCTCATTTCATGGAGGGATCATGAAGGCTTAGGTCCTAGTTTATTTTTGGTGATCACACTTGCTTGGAGGAGGGCACACCATAGGAGGGGGGCACACAGCGAGCAGGGAGCATTTTTACTTGGAGGAAGACATATATGATTGTTTTAGATGAGAGGCACCACACAAGAGAACATTGTGGTGCAAGGGATTCTTCTTCAGAGCATTGAGGTTCAAGGGTGTTTCACTTCAGTGTATAGAAAAAAAAAGGGAGAGGGTGCACTAAGATTGGGCGCATATCTCCTTAGATCCTTTGGAAAGGCTAGAGAGGAGCTTTCTTTGTATACAAGTTCCATCATATTGTATTTGTTATTGTATCTCATGCTTTAGACACCACTTAGATATACTTCCATTCCAAATTGGTTTTCCCCAAGGGGGTTTTATCTAGGGTCATGTTGACCAAAAGTACTTGTGTTCATTTCATGCATGCTTAGAATTGTAAATCATCATTTAAAGTTGTAAATATATAGGAGGTAGTGTTATTTGTTTTGAGTATATTGCATGTGATAACATTGGGATAATAAAACACTTGCAAGGGCACCTCAAAAGGACACGTAACCATCAAATATGTGAGAAGAATGTATTGTACTATTTGTTGTCCTAAAACAACAACAAAGGACAGTCTTGAAGATAAAACTTATATCCCAACAAAAGGTAAAATAAAAACTTATTGGGAAGCCTCATAGTACCTCATAAAATCTACAGGTTTCACCATATTTCTTATCTTCCCCTTCGGCCTTTGACCCAATATTTCACCATGCTCAAAGTCCATTATCATATTTGTTCCATCTCAGGTATTCACCCAAACATACAACTCACCATGATTTTTCTTATTCCCGCATGTCTCTACAGTCTCCATGTTGCAATGTGTCTTCTTCTCTTCCCACTTCTTCAACAAGTTGGGACAATCCTCGGTAACATGCTCTGGGATGTAACCATACCCATAGAGAGCACGTGGTTTGGTACAAAACCTTGACACATGACGTATCTATCCATAGTTAAAACAAGTGGGGGGTCTACCTCCCCCTCCTCATATCCTCTTCCCCTTCCTTGTCAATATATTCCTCTAGGACCTTCTTGATAGCCACCTCTCTAAGAACTGTCGCAGTCACCACCCTTATATTCCTCTTGAACCCAAAAATATATCATGGGTATGATCTTGCATCGGCTTGAGTGAACGAAAGTTGTTCGTATTGTGTCTTACAGGATTGAATAATTCACATAACAGAGTATGATGTGTCTTCTAATATTTCTCCAACTTTGGGAAGCGGGGTGGTACATGGCCCCACTATTTGAAAATATCGCACCACTCCATTTGAGGCCTAGATATAAATGGACTCTGTGCACTTGTTTCCAAGTAAAGGACACTCATCTCTACGATTCCCCTTAGACTAACATGTGGTACACCATACATGCTTGTGCATGTTTTTTTCATTTTCCATATCTTGTAGTTGCATCATCAGCTTAGTTAGATGAGATTGTACCTGTGCCAATCCTACTATTGTCTCTCCTCCTCCTGGTGTAGCCTCCAAGCGCATTGCAATTTCCACCACTTCCACCTAAGTAGTCACCTTATGATGGGTGAGAAAGACTCATGTATGGGGAAATAACCGCACAATAAACCATTCTGGATGTTGCACATCCTAGATTTGGAATGCCATCCTATCCAACAAAATCTTGAATCATTGGTCATAATCATGCACGGTCTCTCCTTGTCTATGCTTAATCTCCTTGATCTCTGTAATACACTAAGACTCTCACTTAGGTTTTTGAAATTCCTTAAGTAGATCTCTCTTTTTTTTTGTCAAGGACCTTCTCTATCCCACTGACACATTGGCCTTGTACTTCATATACCATGTTAGGGATCTATCCCTAAATGTGGTCTCCAACCGCACAATCTTTGATGCCTTGTTTTTTATTCTCTTCATGGAACATATCACCTCACATGTGAAGCAATGTTTCTATTCATCATATCTACCTGTTCCATGGAACATGAGTAACCTTAGGGTACTATCCCGATTCACCATCCTCAATCTCTAACTCCATCCTATGACCTCACTATTGGGTATCTGGGATCTCAGTATCAATACTCTTCCTAGTGAAGTAACACTGAATTCATCTTCTTCTTCACTCATCACTTATATTATTTCTCCTTATACTTTTTTTTCTACTCCAATCACCTCACTGTCTATTGTCCTTTTTTATTGATTACAAATGCACAAGGGGGTAGTTCA
>JASDQU010309801.1:90548-119679 GCA_032191745.1 Picea mariana | reverse complement strand
CCTTCCTCTTCATTTTGGTTCTAAGCCCTCATCAAGCTCCCCTTGTTAATTTCCTTTCGCTTCTTTGTTCCAGTGTCCTCCTTGAATCAACTCTTCTTACGTACCTTTCGTCTCTCTCTCTCTCTCTCTCTGACACTCTTCTGGGTCCATCCTATTCCTCACCTTATTTTAACAAATTTTGGATCCATATCCTATTTCACTTCCCCCCCGTATTTTCACCCCCCCCTGACCCCCAATGCTAGGGGAGTCTACTCATCCATCCTGTCGATCTCCATGTGCATCAACCCATTGTCCACAAACAATTTTTTTATTCAAAGTGGGATTTCTTCTAATATTCTTCTTCTAGGACCTTCTGCAAAATTTCTTTCAACTTCATTAAAAGAATCAGTGTATTCAACAAAAAATTCAATTATATACCCTTCCTTAACCTTAGAAAACCAAAAATTGATGGCTCGAGTCCACTTGTTTTCCAATGCTTTCAACCTATCAAACGTGATTTGATCCTAGATCAATGGTTCTTGTGGTTTGAAATAAATATTAGTAGTAGTCTTCCTCTTCATTCATTCATACAATAAACATGGAAATTCAACAAAGAAAATTTCATGCATATCAGAGTAGAGATACATGTCCTTCCATTGCTTCACATTAGTATTTAGACATTGAGTTTCCCTCCAAGCAAACTCATATTCCTTTGTAGTCAACCAATAATGAATTTCCTCCTGAGATGGATACCACCTCATTCTCTTCCTTCATCACTCAATACAAAACCTTTAGGTCCCGACATTGGAACCATTTATTGGCTCATTTCATGCTTCTATGTGTCTTTATTAATGTTGGGGATTTGAAGACCCGAGGTTCATCTAGAGTTGACCAACAAAAACCCCAAAGCATCTACATATAGCCTCAACCAAATACTAAATAAGGTCTCACTTGAGACACCATGAGGATCACAGAGACCATCTGGTCTTATGTCGATGTTGATGAAGGAATAATTGCACAAAGTTCCATTTGGGTTAGAATTCAAAAAACAAATTGAAAACTAATTAACACTAAAAATATGAAACGAAAACACACATCAATATCAAATTGAAAACTAATTAACACTAAAAATATGAAACAACAACACACATCAATATCAAATTGAAAACTAATTAACACTAAAAATATTCTCTCCCACATTCCATAATTTAGGGGTGTTTTATTATTTTTCCTTCTTTTTATCACCTGCCTTTGGCTTGGGATTTATTTTTCCAAAGGCTACCATATTTCCCTCATTGTTTATAACATAATTTTTCATGATACTATTGAGGGTTCCAAACCCTATTTCTTTGAGCATCATATAAAATTCTAGTCATATGTTGGTAGATAAGCTACTTTCATAGCATCTTGAAACAAATTTATATCATTAGGAATTCTTATATACATATTATTGAATACTTTATTAAAATCAATAACAGATTCACCATTCTTTCCTTTCATTGACCTACTAGGGCTGCCATTTTTATTTTGAGAGAGGACACATTGCAACTATAGGGAAGGACATAATGGAATAGACTCCAATAGATAAGAAAGATACAAGTCATGCCATACTAATTGAAGACCATTAGTAGAATTAAGGAGTATCAACCATAGATGGAGACAAGAACTGGAATAGTAGATAGGATTCTAGGTGGTTAAGGAGCTGAGTGGTGAAATAATGGAGACACCTAGTAGAAGAACAAGGAAAAACACAAGTAGATATCAACTAGTTCACAATTATGGAACTAAAAATAGGCTAATGGAACTCTAGGTTTTTGAATGCAACTTCTTTCCTTCAGGTGAATTAGTATAAATGTAAAGGCCTTGGCCTATATAAGGGTTGATTTTCCCTATTGTTCATATGTATTATTCATGTATGTAAGGAATGTGTTATCTGAGATTTGAGCTCTGTGAATGTTGTGGTATCATGACTAAAGAGCCATTATGTAATGATGTATTGGGTTATTTTGGAAATGAATGGAACGAGACCCCCCTTTAAAAAATAAATTCTTTACATTGTATGGTGTTGATGCCTTTTCTATTGTTCATTTTTTATGATGTTGAATAAACACAATCTGATCATTTGTCTATTTTTCTCTTAAGTTGGGATGATGGTTCTTTTTATAATAATGCTTAATCATTGAATACATAGAGAGTGGTTGCAATTTGAGAATTATGTACATGAAAAGTAGTTGATGTTGAAGTACAACTAGTGGAATGGGTGTTAGTTTCCACATTCATATTGTATTAGGCATGTACCAACTTAACGTTGAAAATGTGTTTTCATTGATGTCAAGGGTAGAAATGACTATGAAATACGTCATTAACATCACGAGAAGGGGAAGAATGATTTTTGTCAATAATAAGAGAATGAATATGAATGCTTCTTCAAATCGTGTATTCCCTGTGTGAACAAAGGAAAGAGGAACGGAAAAAACCATGAATAAATCGAGGAATGAGATATGAAAGAAAGGGAGATTGGTAAGAACAAATGAAGTTGAACCATACAGAAGAAGGAGAGAATACCCTTATGCATCGTTGAGGCTAAGACAAATATTACTATGTGATGATGAATAAGACAAATTTCACGATGGAAAAATGAAGATTGGAAGTTGGATGAGATGTCCCCAAATAGACAATGAGATCAAGCATAATTTAGAACCAAAAACAAGAATATGAGGGTATAGAGGAAGCTCAGGAGTTAAGTGACTGAAATTTGGACGAATAGAGGAACAAGATCAGAGAAGCGATAAAGTCTCAAAATGGATAAGTCCTAAATCATACTTCTACCATGAAGATAAATTTGTGCTTGATTCGGAGGAAATCACAACCGTTGATTCGACATAGTGAACAAATCTAGACTATTTATCGGATGGAAAGGCTATCAAAGCATACAGACACCATGTGCAATGAGACTCTGATGGAGGTAACTTCGAGCTCACGACCATCGTCAATCTGTCAGAGAGAATGTGGGAGAGAATATGGACCATTTATGTCCATATGATCAAATTATAAGTCTCGAAAGATTAGCTGGTTGGAGGGTAATTCAATAGACAAAAACCATTGGATGAAGTACAATGATGACCATTGGATCCATGAGGGTGTGATCCATCAGAGTGGGATGTGATACTTGAGAACAAAGTCCGATGATGAGAAGTTCCAAGGACCGTATATCCATCAAAGGATCTACCTCAACCATGGGTCTATCATGAATCCATTTCGAGGAAGGAGAGTGACGATAGGATGACAGGTTGTGACTGCTTGGAGGTCAAGGTAACATGTGTTATCTTTTGATTATGCAGGATAAAAGTGGTCATCATTTGGGCATGGAGAGATTTAGGTAATCACATTAAATATCAGTCGTCAAGTTGGCACGATGAGTATATATATCCACCATTTGTCGAAGAAGCGATGGTCATAATGGACTATGTTACCTGCAGTGAACATACTATGACGATGACGAGGGACTTTGAGAGGTAGAGATAGCCATTGATTTTAGACTGCGAGGATCATATCTCCACTGTTCATTGGAGAAGCGATGGTTAGAGTGGTCTATGTTACCTGCAATGAACATACTCCAATGACAACAAGTGATCTAAAATCCAAAAAACTTGATTTGCAAATATTTTAAGTGTAAATTGTATTAACTTAAATTATAAATCTTAAAGCATAATTGAAAAGATAAATTGAAGAAATGCATGGAAGAAAGAATAAAGAGACAAGACAAGAAGGTTGATAATAGAGTTCACCCATCCTGGGCTATGTCTCTGGGGATGCTTCAACTACGCAACAATTCCATTAATATAATGTGAAGAACTTCAAATTATTAATTACATTACAACTAGATCTTCACCAACTCCAGGAAGACTTTAGAGTTGTTGTAAATCAATTCCCACTTTCTTCCTACACTAAAAAAGCCTTGAAAATGATTTGTTCCTCAATTATACATGAAACAATTGTGTACAATAATAATCTCACAAAAAATTATTCCAAGTCTCAAGCTTCTGGCCTTCTGCAATAGTTTAATGGCCTAGCCAAACCTATCTCCACTCTTGGTTTGCAAAAAAATGGCGTACACATTTACATTCTCCAATTTTTACGGAAAAAACAACACTTTTTAATTAAATCGGGTTGAATCCTTTTCAAGACCCTTATGTCTAGATGAATGGTAAAGTTGTTTTCTATATAAAAATAGGTCACAGGTTCAAATCTCGTGCCTATTGCAATTTTTAGGATCTTTTAACATTTTGATAATAAACATAACATGTTTCCATGCCATAACAAGGCATAAACATTTCGTGTATTTGTTAAAATGTGGAGTTGGTTGGGCATAGGTCATGGGGTCAAGCCCATGGAACTACCCCTTTGGCTGATCAGTATAATTGAACAACTTAAATAAAATATTTATGATTATCCATTACATGATCCAGTCATGGTCCAATAGTAATCTATTGGATTAGGTCCAACGAGGTCATAGGTTCGATTCCACTTGACCATCATATTCAGAGTTGATAAGGCCCTTTTGGGAAAATCTGGCCTACCAAATGGAGGCCCAAAATTGGCCCATGTGGTGGCCATATCACTATCCAATCACCTACATACATCAGCACCATTTCACTACCACCTGTCAGTGTCAAGTCATCATGTCGTACTACCACTTATCTTTCCACGTCAACTTGTTGTATGCCCATTCATCCTACCACGCCATCATCCGTACACCCAATCAACATGTCACATAAAAATCTGTATGGTCTATTCGTCATCCCACAAAAACATCTGTATGGTCTAGTCAACATGCCACTTCAACATCTGTACGGTCCATTCAACATGCAACGTCAACATTCATGATGCCACATGTCACTTTCTATAGTACCACATGTCACTGTCTGTACTACCATGTGTCACTGTAGGTACTACCACATGTAAAATTTTTGTCATGCCACATGTCAACTCTGTGAGCATTTTTTCATGTTTGGCTAAAACATCATAATTCCATAACTTTCTCATATAATGTCTGTTTGATCCCATTCAAGCGTCATTGGAAAGTTGTCATAAACATCTTTTACATGAATATATTTAAATCAGAATTCTAGAAAATCATTTTTACTCGGCTGTAGAGATCCTCCTGGATTAACGAGGGACTTTGAGAGGAAGTGACAGTCATTGATTTCAGACTATGAGGATTGTTAGATCTATTAGACTTAAATTTATCAGAGTGGAATGTGAGCAGAGGCACTCTGGTTATGAGGGAATCTGAAAATGCTTGTGAGTCATACATCATAGAGTAGGTGAGATGCCATCTCAACCATATATCACTGTGGGACCCACTTGTTCAGTTAATGAGAAAATGAAGAGGTGGGTGTTAACCATTAGTTAACTCGAGGCATCGATGAGATCTGGGTCATTGATCCTTTCTTCCAAGGGCCGTTGGATTCGTTGGAGTAGCTTGTCGGAAAATATCCATCGAAATTGAAGTTTATACTTGTGCTCTTTCTGTATCGACGATGAAGAAGGGGATTGGGTTGTTGTCAATCGTCGAGTTGGTGGCAAGGAGAGAGAAAATCGATGGTCGAGATCAAATCAATAAATTATCTAATGGTGGCTAAGTGTTGAGGACCAATGAACATATCACTTTACAACAAAAGAATATTGAGATTGGTTTTCATGGAGGCATTTTGATTGCTCTATTTTGAGGATGATTTGAAGGTTGGAGTCAAGTTCTCAGGAACAAATTTTCTTGTATGTGGAAAAATCCATGGGAGCATGGAATGTATAAATAACATTTCCCAAATTTTTTGTGAGGGAGAAAGTGCAAGAATGATGAAGGAAATTGGGTGAGCATGTGGATTTGAAGGAGAAGGGTTCTGAGGTTCTCGGGCATGAGAACAAAAGTGTGTGTGCAAAGATAATGTAGAATTAAGCATTGTGGAAGATTATATTTGAGGTTCACATGTCTGAGGATGCTRGAGAGCGAAAGGAATATCGTCTAAGGGTGGTTGAGAGGTGCAAGGACAAAGTAAATTTTGGAACTATGCATATCAAGAACCGTGACAACRRATACAGAGCAGTAGACTTGTTCAATGTTGAGTTGAGACTTATCTAAAGGGATTGGTGTCTCCTACATGTGGGTTTCTGCGAATCCAACAACTATAGGTTGGTGCTTACAAGGAGAACTAAGTTGGTGCTCAATCAAGGGGATTTGTGTCTCCTATAGGTTGGTTCCTGCAAACAATATTTATGAGTTGGTTCTTAGAGGAGATTGGTGTCTCCTGAAGGTTGGTTCCTGCAAGCATTGTAACAATAGGTTGGTTCCTATGAGATTTATAAAGAAAAGTTTTGTAGTTTTCTCCCATTTGGGTTTCCACATTAAGTATTAAAGTATTATGTATTATATGTTTGTATGAACATTGAATATTAACTGCTTATGACTGGTGAAGTAATAAATTAATAAAGATTATAAGAAAAATAAATAGTCTTATATTAATTCACCCCCCTCTCAATATACGTAAGTGTGCCAAAAATTTATATCAAAGTGGGTTCCTTTAGGAACAATCTAACCACTGAAAGGTGAATCCCTGCAACTCAATGGATGAACATGAAGGATTTTCCACAAATGAATCTCCAATATTTGATGGATCATATTATGTTTTCTGGAAGACAAGAATGAAAACCTATTTGATGTCACTTGGGTTTGACATTTGGAGTACATTTGAGAATGGTTACACAACTCCAAAAAATCTACTGATAGATACATATGGAAAGAGGATCAGTAACAATAATTTGAGGGCCAAGAATGTTATTTTGTGGTCTGGAAAAATATGGGTTTTTCAAAGTCATGCATTGTCATTCAACAAAAGAGATATGGGACAAGCTACATAAAATATATGAAGGAGATGACAAGCTTAAGAAGGAAAAGATATAAACCCATAGAGGATAATTTGAGACCCTTTGAATGAAAAGGAAATTAATATTGTAGCATATTTTATACGTGTGGATGCGATTGTCAACACTATCATAGGATTTGGTGAAGAGATTGAAGAAACCATCATTATGTAAAATATGCTTAGATAACTCCCCTAAAGATTTAATCCCAAGATATCTTCCATTGAAGAATTAATAGACCTGAACAACATGAAAATGGATGAGCTACATGAAATCCTCATTGCATATGAAATGATGATAGAACAATGTTGGAAAATTCATTGTCAATGATGTCAACTCTAGAGGAAGTCTAGAAGACTCTAGAAGTATTGGGTATAATTGAATAAGTCTCTAAAGTGGTCCCTGTTGATATTATTGTAGCTACGAGAGGTATTAACCTCCACGTGTAACCTTGACAAGAATAGAATATTTTGGGAAGAAAGAAGAAACCCTAAAGCATGGATAATAACCATAGGAGGAAAGTTAACTCAAGAGAATATTTATTATTGAGTTATTAGCCTCCAGAAGTAGAAGTCGACCCAGACAAAT
Source organism: Picea mariana (assembly GCA_032191745.1). Taxonomy (NCBI): domain Eukaryota; kingdom Viridiplantae; phylum Streptophyta; class Pinopsida; order Pinales; family Pinaceae; genus Picea; species Picea mariana. The sequence continues at coordinate 112,191 of JASDQU010309801.1, read as the reverse complement.
TAAAAATAAAAATATAAATATAGGGCATCAGATCTCATTTGACACACACAGATCGCAACTGCAGAAATGTAAGAGTGCGCATTGCAAAAACTGGGTAAGTGCACAAGTCTGGAGAGTAGCTGCAACTGCAACTACTGCAACCTATATTATCCGTTTAGGATTGGAATTCTATTGGTTATGGTTTGGACTTTCTTCCTTGTGTGCTAGCTTTGGAGAGAGGTACACTACATTGATTGACTATTAGGCCTTGGGTTTGCTTCTAGAGTTATTCTCTATCAAGGTTAAGGTGCTCGACGATGGCTTAGGCCTATGGTTGGGTAACAATACTTCTATATTGTATATGGTTAAACACACACACCTATTATTTCTAACAGGTTATGAGCCCACACTATCTTCAGACATTCTAACCACTGAAAGATAGATTGGGAGGATTTTCTCAGTTACAATTGCAGTTGCAGTTAGTTTTTGCCGCAACAATGAAACCCTAACCCTATTGTTGAGGCACCTTAAGTGAAGATATTGAACTAATTTTTGGATATCCTAGTGCACTCTAACCCAATGCATCTCTTGGTACTCTCAGCAAGCTAAGATGTCAAGTTTGAGTTTTTTGGTCCAAGTCAAAGGTTGACCAAGTCAAAGCAGTCATGAATTACTATATGAAGTCAGAAAACAAGTTAGAAGGGGCTTCTAAATTGAGAGCATGGAAGACAAGGATTTACCTCACCCTTGCCAAGAATAAAGTGTTGGATATTATGAAATGAAATATTGTGGAACCACAGGTTGAAGAAAGAAAAGAGAAGGAACCTCAGAACATTGAAATCATGGAGATGTTCAAGGAAAGTGACATCAATGCCATGAGTATCATAGTGGACTCTGTAAAAGATCACTTGATACCCTGCATATCTCATATTGACTCATCTAAGAAGATGTATGATGCCCTAACTAACCCCTTCTCAGTCAGAAACATTGGACAAGTAATGAGTCTGAAGAATGAGCTCCATGACATGAAAATGAATGACGATGACAACATAACATCATACTTTGTGAGAATCTCTCAATTAATATATCAAATACAAACTATTTAAGAAATGATTTTAGAGAAGGAACTGGTAAATATAGTACTCAATGGTCTTCCCAAGACATGGGATGCATTTGCCGCAAGCATGAACATAAGGAAGGAGTATCCCACATTTGAAGAACTTTGGACTTGCTATGCACAAGAAGAATCAAGGATTAGCACGAAATATAAATTCCAAAGGAAAGATGATGATCAAGCCTACACAATAAAGTTCAAGAAATTCAGGAATAAGAAAAAGTTTGACTCAAGGAAGAAACCAAATCAAGAGAAAGATATGTCAAAAATACAATGCTTCAACTGTCGAAAATATGGTCACTACAAGAATAATTGTCTCGAGTTAAAGAAAAGGAAGGAAACACAAGAAGCATTAGTTATCGAAGAAAGGGAACCGTCAAAGAAGGCCAAGTAGGATAAAACAAACTTCTTCTTCTAAAACAAGGTGACAATTTTCTTCATAGTTCTTGTACATACCATGTTTACATAGTTTCTGTACATATCTTGCATATCTGTTTCCTAGAAGATAAGATGTTCAAGTGAAACAATACCTATGGAAGAATAACAAGATAAGGATTTCTATCACAATGACTACAAGTCAAGCAATACACATGAAAAGATAAAGTACATTGAAAATCCTTGGTAACAATTCTTGCATAAGCTATTACATAACTAACTACTCCAAGATAAGCCGAACTCATAATCAAACTTGAAGAAAACCCAAAAGATATCAAAACAGAAAGAAGTCAACAATCAAGAAGAAATTATAAAAAGACTTTTGACACCTTGTAGAAGGAAATAAGAATGCAGGTGGAAACATCGACTATCTCAGATGGAGGGAGATAATTATATAATTCCAAAAGAAGAGCATGCATTCATGCATTAAGAAAGGATTAGGAGGGATATAATCCTAAATAATATGATCCATTGAGGATTATGAAGTATCTATCCATGTTCCAATTGAAAGTAGTAACCATGATAAGAAACACGTGTTCAATTTGACTCTAGAAGAAGTATTCTTAGAAAATAAGCNGACTATCTCAGATGGAGGGAGATAATTATATAATTCCAAAAGAAGAGCATGCATTCATGCATTAAGAAAGGATTAGGAGGGATATAATCCTAAATAATATGATCCATTGAGGATTATGAATTATCTATCCATGTTCCAATTGAAAGTAGTAACCATGATAAGAAACACGTGTTCAATTTGACTCTAGAAGAAGTATTCTTAGAAAATAAGCCTTAAAGTATCTTTGGTTGTCCATCTACATCCATGATCCTATGATGAAAGGAAGAAGTTGGAATCTTCAGGGAATATAGAAGACCCCATGAACCCAAGAGATAAAGAGAAACATGAGGAAAAACATGAAGATTCCAAGAGAGAAAGAAAATCCTTAACAACCAGTTATTATACCGAGAATCACAAGACTACCAACTTGGTTTGAACCCACTATAAGAAATCAAGAAAAATAAATGGAAGTTATGATGAAGAACAACATATGTAAGAAATTGTGAAAAAGGGTTATGAATGGAAGCATTGCGAGATTCAGAACTAGAGGTTCTTCCAGAAGGAGGAGAAGACTATGATAAAAACTTATTCCTGTAAACCATATATACCTCTATTTGAGCTATTATATCTCTTGCAGTATCCATGGATTGAAGTTTACATCGGTTTTTTGTAAAAGATTGTTATTCCCAATAGAGAATTTGTGGAAGAAGCGTATGTAAATAAATCTCAAGGTTTTGAGGTATACCAGAAAGAAACCCATGTATCCATACATAAGAAGACCTTGTATGGATTCAAAATACTTGATGCAAAGAATCTCATATACATTAGAAGCATGGTGAAAACTTTCTATGACAGAGACAGTGTATCAGAATAGTTACTCAGAAGTCTGGGATGATGGATTGCTAATCCATGACAAACTCTCATGATGACAAAAGAAGTGCTACTTGGATATGTTTCAATTTGATCCTTTCCATGATGTCACGAGCTAGCAGAAAACAAAAGTGTTGAATTTGACCATGATATATATTGTAATGATCAGAGCTACACGAAGCCTTCAAAGAAAACCAGTGTTCCATAACAGAAAAAATCACATTGATATCAAGCATTACATTCTCCGTGATGAAGTCCAGGAAAGAGAAGTGGTTCTCCAATATATATCTCCATAGATGAGAAGATAACATATATATTGATAAAACCTCTGTCCAAAATGAAACGTTTTCAAGCTAGGGCTCGTGGAGACAACTTCCTTATTTAAAAAGGAAAAGATTACTCCTAGGTTGGGACAAAGCACTAATGTGTTATTGATTTATGGAAAATCATTTTTCAGTTCGAAAAATGGTCCAGAATGAGCAGTTCCTTTCCAGTTTGGAAACTGGTTTGAGATTTCTGATGGACAGACATTTTCCATTTTGGAAAATGGTCCATATCAGACATTCATTTTCATAATGAAAATGGTTCGATAGATTGTTTATGTACCATAGACAATGATTTCCCTTTTGGCCAGTGTGGGGAAATGGTCTAGAACAATCATTATTCTTGGTAGTCACTCTCAGTAGTGGTCAAGTAGAATGGTCCACCTCGCCAGATAATCATTCTTTCAAAGTTCATAGTTGTGAGTGGTTTCAAAGAATGGTCTGTTTTGGAGGTTGGTGTAGGACAATCATTTCCTTAGGAAATGGTCGAGATAGTCATTCCCTAGGGCAGAMTCATTCTCTCCAGGTTTCACTATTTTTAGTGACGGAGGAATGGCCCATTTAGGTTAATGGTCCAGGTTCAACAATCATGGACAYGCATTCCCTAGGGAAGATTCATTCTCTCCAGGTTGCACTATGATTAGTGCTAGAGGAATGGCTCAGTTAGGTGAACGGTCCAGGCTAAGAAATTAGGCACAATTATTCTTCTATGCTTGAGAAGAATAGTCCAGATAGCCCATGGATGATGTTTTACCTTTTGAGGGAATATGATCTTCCAGATCTCACAGATGTGAGTGAAAGAATGGCCCATATGACTCAGTTTATATCATGATATTGTTTTATGCAGGTTGATATCAGATGATATGATCGTTGTGGAGACTGTATGTCTCTGGACAATATATGTATGCTACTGTGGTGGATGTGTTCCACTGGTTGTGACTATGTGTCACTGATTAAGTAGCCGTGTGCTACTTGGTGTGGTTATGTAACACTAGATAGTAGTTGTGTACTACTATGGATAGACATAGTTGTGTTCTATTGAATGACATTTTTCTGATTTCCATGAAGGCTATCAGTAGTGTTGGAAATGATTACTAGCTATATGGATAGTCAGTTTGTTGGTGGACATACATTCTCCAAGTGGAAAATGGTGCAGGACAATTATTGTTCTAGGACGTATGTCTGGATTAGAATAATAAGTCCTTGTATCCCATGGCATGGCTTCCAACATATGTTGGAACAATTATTCTTCTAGGACATATGTCTAGATTAGAAGAATGTTTCTTCTATCACTCTGTGGAGTGAGTGACTTATTTAGCATCATGCCTGATTACTGATAGCTTGTATGGATATGATGATGCTACTGGTTGAATGATATGTTTGTGATCAAGACCATTTCCTTCAATACCTCCCTAGTTAGGAGGGAGTGTTGATATTATGGTATTTGTAGGAGGTATTAACCTCCACATGTAACCCTGACAAGAATAGAATATTCCGGAAAGCAAGAAGAAACCCTAAATCATGGATAATAACCCTAGGAGGCAAGCGGCTCAAGAGAATATTTATTATTGAGTTATTAGCCTCCAAAAGTAGAAGTTGTCCCAGACAGATTAAAGAGAACAGTATAAATATAGGGCACCATATCTCATTTGATACACATAGATCGCAACTGCAGAAATGTAAGAGTGCTCACTGCAGAAACTGGGTAAGTGCGCAAGTATAGAGAGTAGCTGCAAATGCAGGGATTGTAGTGTTCCCAAGGCCGAGCCCTGTTACAGATCATGTTACATGCAAATAATTGTAAATATGTTCTATAGGTTGGTGAACCAAGTTTTGTATAAGCTGTAGGCTTATGAGTTTTGTTAGGCCAGGGATCCTAAGTGTTGAAGGCCAGGAGCCTGTTGATGTACTTGTATGTATGCAGGTCAATTAATAAAATATAAATACCGCCAGTGCAGACCGACCACGATGAAAGAGTGATGGGGGAATGAGCGTCCACAGAATGGGCAAGGGATCAGGGGCTGGAAGGTGGGAAAGGGGCTGAGTGAGGAGCCTACGGGCTAAGCCTAGGGGCTAAGCCTAGGGGGCTTAGGCCTGGAATATTATTTTAATATTATTCCTAAAAAAATCCATGTGCACATTATTTTATCCTAAGTCCTTTTGAAGGACCCGTGATTCCCCAAATGGTGGGAGAAAGGCGTACAGATGGAATGCATGCAGTTCCCAGGGTGACAAGTGTCAACCCTGGTGCATGCAAATATAAGCCTTGAACTGAACCGTGGGTGGACACGCTTCTCCATTCTGAACTGAACCTCTATGCGTGGAATGAGTACGACCTCTGACGGATATCTTGATTCATCTCTAAAACCGTTAAGCTGTGTTTTCCTGAGGAGAACCGTGTAATACCCTGTCCAGAGCTATGAGTCTATGTCTGTTCTAGGCGACCCAGAAATGAATTCCTGAACCAGAATTCCCTGTGCTGGACTCGAGTGGAATCATCCTGTGATTGTATGGGAAAACTGAGCTAGCCTATGCGTGAATCCTGCTTCGAAATCATCACCATGAGATCATCTTGTGATTTCCGAGCCGTTGTTGGAAGCACTTGTCTGTGTTTCCTGTGGATTGTTGGGACTGCACAGTACTGGACTGCGTGAGGCTTGTTGGCCTGTGAGCGACTCCTCTAGGTGAGGGAGTGCGTAGAGGGAGAAGAGAACTCCTGAGAGAAATCCCTGTAGCTGCCATAGAGCCCAGAGACTTCCGGTCTGGTCTTTTCCTGTAACCCAAGGTAAGGGGGACTCGCAACCAAAGGACTATCTAGGTGACAGAGAAGGTGCACTCTCCTGAGGTGGAGAAGGCATGTGGGGAATGAGGGTCTGTGTGCAGTGAGTGTGGGAGATTCCTAGGAGAGCTTTTCCCTGGTGAATGTGTATGTGCTATCTTCCCCGTAACCTCAACCTAGCTTAGGATTCCTTGCCTTGGGGTGGAGCTCGGTCCCAACTCGAGGGTGACCTATTGTTGAGCTGATGAACAGTGTGGTCTAAGGTTGGGAGGTTCGTGGAAGGCCTGCACTTGGTTGGTGATTTCTCCAGCTGATACAAGATAAGTATTCTGAATTATGTTTTAACACTTTTGGCATGACTGTGTTGTTCATGTATCATGTTTTCCGCTGTGTAAATGAATTAATGATGAATGCTATGGAACGTTTAATTATAGCAGTACCCAGATATGTTTCACTCTGTATTTTAAATGTGTTTAATTCTGTTAAATGCATGTGCTCATAAGGTCTGTACAAATTAGTTTTAAGTGTGTTTTACTGTGTTAAACGCATTTGCTTATAATTCCATGTAAGGAATGGTAAACTGAGAGGTTGGGAAACTTGGGTAGTGAAGGGTACACTACATATTGCAACCTGTATTCTCGGTTTAGGCTTGGAATTATATTGGTTATGGTTCAGAATTTATTCCTTATGTGTTAGCTTTGGAGAGAGGTACGCTACATTGATTGGATGTTATGCCTAGGGTTTGGTTATGGAATTATTATTTGTCAAGGTTAAGGTGCTCGGGGGTGGCTTAGGCCTATGGTTGGGTGACAATATTTCTATATTGTCTATGGTTAAATGAGCACACCTATTATTTCTAACAGTCCCATTATGGCATATCTCTAAGCATGGTCCTCACAGGAAGATGCTTTCAAGAAGTCTACAAGAAACCTAGAGGTGTGTTCATGAGGCCCAAAGTTGACTAAGTAAAATGAGGTTCAATAATACTTCAAGTGTATACAAAACACTCATAGATGGATATTCTTCATCATGTTGTTTCCAATGGTAGGTGATCTGCCACGTAATTCCTCACGGTTAGGAAGATATTCTCTCATGAAGTTGGAAGTGCCGAAGAAGGGTTAAGAATCCCCTAATCAGTTGCAAGTCATTAATGAAAGGCTAAAGTGATTGTAACAAGAAATTTCAATAAGCCCTAAGATTAAGGAAAGAAGTTACTTGAAAACGTATAAATGCACCTCAAATAATCTCTCATTTCAACACACAAAATGTCATTGAATATCTATCTAAGTGAGAAAGTGATTCTTTTATAAGGTAACCAAGGAGATATGAGACACATTTTAGAGGGAATATGAAGTGAAGAAGGGAGAAATTCCAAGGGAGCATGACGTATTGTGATGATGTGTTCTAAGCTTTAGGGTAATTGTATTTTTGGAGATACACTATGTGGAAGATAGAGTTTTTGACTAGTCCCGAAACTAGCCTCAAAAAGGTGTTCCAGAATTAGATATCAAATATTAAGCACATGAAATTCTCTACAAGTTCACTCTCCATAATAGGCTAAAATTCAGGTACAAATTTATGCTCGTTGAAAGTTAGGGTTTGTGATTAATCCAAAACTAGTCCCGTGAGACTGAGGTAAAGTTTGATGAAGATGTTATTCTCTTTTTTTTGATGTTGAGGAAGAGCTACACGTCTATAATCTTGTGTATCAGGTTATCTATGAGATCATATATATGCTTATGTGTTAGTTTTGATGCTTATTTTTATGTTTTTATGGTACATGGTTGAGGCATGTCATGGTAGTGATTATGCATGGTACACCTTGGTGATGGTATGATACATTGTTAGAGGCACATCTTGGATATTTGGCATATGGTATGGTACAGGTTCTAGTAATTGGCATGGTACATGGTTGATGCATGATATGGTACTTGGTTGATGTACATGCTATGGTGATGATTTTGGTATCCATGTGAGTGTATCTGGTTATAGTTGGTTGATGATGGTATATAAGTGACAAAGATAGTGACAATGATAGTGATATAGACAATGACAGGGATTGTGATAGTTTGGATGATTGGTTGATCATCGGTTACAAGTTGATGTGATAGTGACAATGACAAGTTGATGTGACAGTGATAGTGATAGGCTAATGTGACAGGGACAATGATAGGTTGATGTGAAAATTATAGTGACAAGTTGATGTCACAGTGGCAGTGAAAATATCAGTGGTAGTGGCAATGTGTATACACTTATATTTGAGGGCGACAGGATGAGGCAAGGAAAGGGGGTCGTAGTATCCTTTCGATCGATTCTAGAGAAATCAGGGAGTTGGTGCTTCCTTCAGGTTGGTTTCTGTAAATCATGGGGTTGTAGTCTCCTTCTAGTTGGTGCTGGAGAAATCAGGGAGTTGGTGATTCCTTCATTTTTCTTCCTTTAAATCAGGGGGTTGGTTCCTCCTTCTATTTGGTGATGGAGAATTTGGAATTTTGTGCTTCCTATGAATGTAATCTTTGATATATAAGAAAAAATTCCATGATTTTCTCCCATTTGGGTTTCCACGTAAATTTCGGTGTACTGTGTATCTGTGGTTTTTTTTATGCTTTGTTGATTGATACTCATCATGATATATTGATGATATACTGTTGATAAAGTTAATTATTACATGTTCTGATTAAAAGTGGTAAAATATTACATAATACTGATTCACCCCCCCCCTCAGTATTCCAACAATTGATATCAGAGCAGGTCCTTAAAGAAAATAGTCTAACCACTAGAAGGAAGATCATGGAATACGCTAAGATTGGAGTACCATAGTTTGACTATGCCTTCTAGAGAATAAAAATGAAAAAATATATACAAGCACATGGATTTGATGTTTGGAAAGAAATAGTAGATGGATATACAATACCTTCCACTGTTCCAACATATAGAGATGGAAAGAAAATCAATGGAAATAATTGGAGGGACAAAAATGCGATCTTGAATGCTATAGAGCATTCACTATATGTTAAGGTTATGCACTATGATTCTGCAAAGGATATTTGGGACAAGCTTCAAAATATCTATGAAGGAGATGCTAAAGTAAAAGGGGCCAAGCTTCAGACCTTCAGAGCCAATTTTGAGCAATTTAGGATGAAGGAAGACAAAGATATTGCATCTTACTTCCTACAAGTTGATGAAATAGTAAATTCCATTAAAGTATTGGGAGAAGAAATTAAGGAACTAGTTATTTTTGAGAAGATACTAAGGTCTCTTCCAATGAGATTTGATCCCTAAAAGAAAGAGAAGATATTGGTACGATTAGTACGGAAAAGCTACATGGAAGATAACAAGATAATCCAACTAGAAAGGAAGCAACGTTCAAGGAATCCAAGAAGAAAAATAATAACAAACAAGATCCAAAGAAAAATATGAAGTCAGACTGTAACTGTAGTGATGATTATGATGAAGATGAAGAGATGGTCAGCTTTGTAAGGAAGTTAAAGAAAGGAACTGACAAGTACAAAGGTAAGTTTCCTTTTAAGTGTTTTAACTGTGGAAAAATTGGTCATATTGTTGATAAATGTCCATATGCTAAGAACAAAGAGAATGATGAAGAAGAAGCTCCTAATAAATAAAAGAAATATCAAAAGGGAGACAAGAGAAGAAACAAGAAGAAATCCTTCAAGAAAAACCTCTATTCAAAGGAATATAGTTCATCATCCGATGAAGAAAATGATAGTGACAATGACTTAGAAAATCTACTCTTTATGGCTTATGAAAATTATGAAGAGGATTATGTAGAAGAAGGTGAGGTAGATATTGAAGAAGAACTAACTAGCACTTTAAGATAATTAAAGAAAGATAGGAATAAAAATAAATCACTCAAGGAAGAACTACTCAAGTTGAAATAAAATTATCAAAGTCCTAACTCTGAAAAAGATCAAAAGATTATTTTGAAACTAAAATTCAAAGTTGAAGAAGCCATAAGGATTGAAGAAATACTTAGAAGCCAGCTGGAAGTAAAGGAAAAAGAGAAGGAAAGATTATAATTTTTTTTGTTTCTCTAAGGAAGGAAATTTAGAAAAGAGATATGCAACAAAAATACACTAAAATACTGGATAAAATCATTAGCGCTCAAAGGTCCTATATGAAAGGTATGTATTGTGATACAACCAAACACATAAGGACAAGGTTTCGAGCTCTATGACTACATAAGAGGAAGAAGAACAAAGGACTTATTCATAAGTCACTAGAGGATTCACCAAGAAGGAAGAATGCAAGCCTTCTCATGAGAATGATTGGGAAGAAGATTACATAAGTATGGCACCATCTAGACGACCCGAGTTTTAGAATCAAAAGTCACCCATGGAAATAAATCAAGAAGAAAACTACAGAGGAACGTCACCATTCAAAAGATCTCCCAGGTATCAAACTATTTTTCTTGGTTCATGTTATTCTTGTAATAATTTTGGGCAAAAAGCTATAAATTTCAAATCTTATGCTAAGAACATAATCAACTATGAAGGTCATCCTAGAATTAATCATCTCAGAAATCCTCATGAAGAATACAACATAAACTATAACAATTTTGGCTCACTAAATGATGAAGTAGAATGTTACAAATGCAACAATTTTGGACACATGGCCAAGGATTGAATATTGATAATTCCTCCAAAGGAACCAAAGTAGGAATTAAAAAATCATCAGAAGGAACCATCAAGAATTTGGATAAGGAAGTAGGATAAACTAAATGTTGAAGAATGTTCCATTACACTACATGAACAAAGAAGAAGAAGTGATTGGTATGTTGGCAATGGTTGCACAAAACATATGACAAGTGGTAAGAACAAATTTATATCTCTGAAGACAGAAAGAGATGGATCAATTTTATTTGGTAATGAAAACTCAACCAGAATTATAGGGAAAGGCACAATCAATCTTGGAAGTAAGGATGCCAAGGAATAAAATGTCCTACTTGTTGAAAACATGAAGCATAATTTGTTGAGTGTGAGTAAAATGTGTGATCAAGGACATAGACTTATATTTGACTCAGAGAAGTGTGAGATAAGAAAAGAAGGATCGAGAAAATTGGTGGCTACAATAGTAAAGACTCCAAACAACATATACATCTTAAATGAGATTGGAAAAGAAATATGTTGCTTGGGAAGAGAAAATGAAAGTTGTATTTGGCCAGAAGAATGGGACACATGAACTTTGAAAATCTGATCAAGATTAGCAGAAAGGAAGCAATAAGAGAAATGCCTGGAATTTCAAAACCATCCAGTACTATGTGCAAGCATTGTCTACATGGAAAATAGGCAAGAACACAATTTAGATCAAAGGAATACTCTACAAACGAAATTTCAAAATATTCAAGGAGATGTTTGAAAAAGAAATAGATTTGAGAATTAAGTGCTTAATATCATACAATGGAAGTGAATTCATATCAAACGAATTCATAGAATTTTGTGAAGAGCATGGAATAAAAATTCAGTTCTCAGTATCTAGGACACCTCAACAAAAATGATTCATTGAAAGGAAGAACATAATTGTAATGGAGATGACCAGAACCATGTTGAAGGATTCAAAGCTAAGAAATATATTTTTGGCACAAGCCATACACACAACTGTTTATATCTTGAATAGAGGAATGCTCAGGAGTAATAGTGATAAAAAACCATATGAATTATGAAAAGGAAGACCATAAAATGTCAAACATTTTAGAGTATTTGGAAGAAAGTTCTACATAAAAAGAGAATATGACAGGGTCAAAAAATTTGATTCTTGAGTTGCTAAAGGCATATTAGTTGGTTTCTCAAGAAAAAGAAAGGCATACAGATGTTACAATCTGTGACTCAACAAGATAGTGGAAAGTAGAAACGTAAAAATTGATGAAGCAGTTGTACCAAAGATCAAAGAAGAAATGAAAGATCCAAATGAACATGAAAGAGAAGAAGAACTAAAAGAAGAAGAGGTAGAAGAAGAAGAAGAAGAACATCAATAATAACAACAACTAGAAGAAGAACAGGAAGAAAATGACTAGCATGAATTTTTGATTCCCTGTAGAACACCTAGTCTTCAGGTTCAAAAGAATCATCCACTATAAAAAATCATTGGAGATAAAAATGTAGGAATAAAGACCAGAGGAAGTAAAAGGTTTCGTACACCAAAAAAGAGACACCTTGCACTACTATCCATAGTCGAACCCAATGCATTTGAGGAAGTCGATAATGATGAACATTGGGTCAAGGCCATGGAACAAGGATTACATCAAATACAAAAGAATGAAACATGGGAATTGGTGCCAAGACCAAAGAAAAAAAATGTTATTGGTACAAGGTGGGTGTTCAGAAACAAACTAAACGAAGATGGACAGGTAGCCATAAACAAGGTAATATTAGTGATTTGGATTTAGGAGTGGAATGAACTAATTAAAAGACTGAATACAATAACCACAGAGATATGAAGAATAACACAAATATCTAGTGAAAAATATCTTATATTAAATAATGAAATAGGATGAAACTATAAATATGTAGAACTGAAACACTTGCTCATGGTGGTATCTATCTCTGAGAAGAGATGTGGCTACTACACTCATCTGTTTGAGGAGAATGGATTACAATGAGGCTCTAGATGCCTTTTTGATATTACTCATGAATTCCAAAACCATAGACATCCAAAAACCTAACCCTAGAAGGTGAAACACTAAAAGTCCGGTGGACCCTATGGGTAAGTTGGTGTAATTTGGTACCTCAACTTCCCAGGGTCGTAACTTTTTCATACGACCTCTGTTTTAGGTGCGTGATAGCCCGTTGGAAAGGTATTTCAGGGAACTACACATCCCATTGTCAAAATATGACCCCATCTACAATTTTAATATGGCAAGACAAAAAAAAAATGTTTAGGGCCCCAAAATGGCCCTAGAAGTACAACAAGATGTGTTGATATGAAAACATACAAAATAAGCCAGTTGGATTAGGCGAGAGGCCACCCGTATCCACCTAGAGGATGTGTGGGGCTTCATACATCCTCAGAAGTGTAGAACCCACAATTACAAAACAATACAAAAGAACGTACCGAACAAAAAAAGGACACGAGGAGTCAGTTGGAATAGATGGGTGACCAAAAATATCCACCTGGATCAATTAGTATGCAAAGGATATGCACAAGTTGAAGGTGTATAATTTGAAGAAACTTTTTCCCCTATTGAAAGAATGGAAGAAATGTGATCTTGGCCTATGCATGTTCCAATAGAATCAATTTATATTAGATGGATGAAGAATAAACATTTCTAAATGGTGAATTAGAAGAATAAGTATACATTGATCAACCATAAGGTTTTCTACCATCAGAATGAGAATATTATGTTTGCAAATTGAAGAAAGATATGTATGGAATCAAACAAGCCCCTAGAGATTGGAATTCAAGTTTGGACATGTATTTTCAGGAACAAGGATTCATAAAGGGTAATGCAGATAGTAATCTCTATGTAAAGGTTGATAGAAACAACATACTTATGATTGTAGTATAAGTGGATGCATTATCTTTGGAAGTGATGATGACTAGATGAGTAAGAAGTTTTCCAAAGACATGCATAATGAGTTTTAAATGTCATTACTTGGTGAATTATCATTCTTTTTTGGGACTTCATATATCTCAATAGGATGAAGGAATTTTCATTTACCAAACCAAGTACATCAAAGAGATGTTGAAGAAGTTCAGAATGGAAGATTGCAAACTAGTAAGTACTATGATGGTGATAGGTTTCAAGTTGAGAAAAGACAATGAATCTAAAGAAGAAGATCACAGAATCTATAGATTAATGATTGATAGACTAATTTGTGAGACAAATTCAAGACTAGATTTAATGCAAGAAGTTGGACAAGTTTCAATATTTCAAGAAGCACCGAAGGAAACTCATGTTCTAGCAACAAAGAAGATCTTTAGATATCTTAAAGGAACAACAAAGTTTAGATTAATGTATCCAAAATGGAATGAGCTGACTATGGTCTCCTACACAGATGTATATTGGGAAGGAATAATTGATGATCAAATAAGTACTAGCGGATTAGACTTCTATTTGGGTGATTTTATGGTATCTTGGTTAAGTAAAAAACAATATTTAGTATCATTATTTACAACAGAAGTAGAATACAATGTGGTAGCAACATGTTGTGCTCAGATTTTCTGAATGAAGAAAATGCTGCAAGATATACAAGTGATGTATGATAATCCCATTTCAATATTCTGTGACAACACCAATGCTATCAATATCTCCAAGAATTGAGTGATGTATTCCAAGACCAATCATATTTCGATCAATTTTCACTTTCTACGAGAACATGTTACAGAAAAGGATATTAAGGTAGAGTATATTGGGACAAAGGAACATATTTCATACATCTTCACTAAACCTCTCCCAAGAGAGACATTTTAGTATCTTCGACAGAAACTTGGAATAGTTTCTTCTCCACAGTGATCTACAATTTTTGTGCTCAGAATGCAAGGAAAGAGAAATCTTTTGTGCATAGACGATAAAAGAATCTTAATATGAATTATTTTCTATATGTCAATATTTTACTTCATCAAGAAGCACCAATGGAAAAAAGCATCGGAATAAAGAAAGTTTAGAAGCAGTTTGTAAGGGGGAGTTACCATTTTCCATTGATTTCAAAGGGGGAGAAAGAATAGAAGCATGCATACAGGGGGAATATGAGTGTTTTCATCAATGTCAAAAGGGGAAATTGTTGGAAAATTGATTTTCATTGATGTCAACTCTAGAGGAAGTATAGAAGCCTCTAGAAGTATTGGGTATAATTGAAGAAGTATCCAAAGTGGTCCCCTTATGGCATAGCTTTAAGCATGGTCCTCACAGGAAGATGCTTTAAAGAAGTCTACAAGAAACCCAAAGGTGTGTTCATGAGGCCCGAAGTTGAATATTGAAAATGAGGTTGAAGAATACTTCGAGTGTATACAAAACCATCATATATGAATAGTCTTCGTCATGCCATTTCCAATGGTAGGTGATATGCCACATAGTTCCTCACAGTTAAGGAGATATTCTCTCATGAAATTGGAAGCCTCGAAGAAGGGTTAAGAAGCCCCTGATTGGTTTCAAGTCATTAATGAAAGGGTAAAGTGGTTGTAACAATAAAGTTTAAGAAGCCCTAAAGTTAAGGAAGGAGGTTACTTGAAAAAGTATAAATACACCTCAAATAATATGCATTTGAACACAAAAAAGTTCATTGAATATCTATTTAAGTAAGAAAGTGATTCTTATATGAGGTAACCAAGGAGATCTAAGGATAATTTCAAAGGGAAGATGAAGCGAAGAAGTGTGAAATTCCAAGGGAGGATGGAGTCTTGTGATGATGTGTTCTAAGCTTCTGGGTCATTGTAATTTTGCAGATACACTCTATGGAAGATAGGGTTTTTGGCTAGTCCTAAAAATAGTCTCAAAAAGGTGTTTTGGAATCAGAAATCAAATATTGAGCGTAGGGAATGTTTTACAAGTTCACTCTCCATAATAGGATAAAATTCATGTATGGAGTTATGCTTGTTGAAAGTTTGGGTTTGTGACTAATACAAAACTAGTCCCGTGAGACTAAGGTAAAATTTGATGAAGATGTTATTCTCTTGTTTTTGAAGTTGAGAAAGAGCTACAAATCTGTAATCTTGTGTATCAGGTGAGCTACAAGATCGGAGGTATGTTTATGTGTTATTTTTTATTCTTATGCTTATGTTGTTATGGTACATTCTTAAGGCATGTCATGGCAGTGATTGTGCATGGTACACCTTGGTGATGGTATGATACATTGTATGATACTTAGTTGATGTGCATGGTATGGTGATGGTTTTGGTATCCATGTGAGTGTATATGGTTATAGTTAGTTGACGATGGTATATAAATGACAGAGACAGTGAAAATGAAAAAGAAAAAGACAATGACAGGTTGGATCATTGGTTGATCATCAGTTATAGGTTGATGTGACAGTGACAGTGATAAGTTGATGTGATAATGATAGACTGYTGTGACAATGATAGTGATAGGTTGATGTGATAGTGCTAGTGACAAGTTGATGTGATAGTGGTAGTGACAGTATCAGTTCTAGTGACAGTGTGTCTACACTTATATTTTAGGGAAGTAGGACAAGGAAAGGAAGGGGGGTCGTATCMTTCTTGCTATTGGTGTAAGAGGACTCAGGGAGTTGGTGATTCCTTCAGGTTGGTGCCTACAAATCAGGGGGTTGTAKCCTCATTCCGTTTGGTGTCAGAGAACTCAGGGAGTTGGTGCTTCCTTTAGGTTGGTTCCTATAAATTAGGCGGTTGGTGCCTCCTTCTAGTTGGTGTTGGAGAATTTGGAAGTTGGTGCTTCCTATGAATGTAATCTTTGATATATAAGAAAGAATTTTGTGTTTTTCTCCCATTTGGGTTTCCACATAAATTCTGGTGTATAGTGTAGATGTGGTTATTTCTTAGGCTTTGTTGACTGATACTGCTCATGATATATTGATGATATATTGCTGGTAAACTTAATGATTACATGTTTTGATTAAAAGTGGTAAAATATTGCATAATACGGATTCACCCCCCTTCTTAGTATTCCAACAAATAATACAAGCCATCAAAACTATCAAGGAAGGAAGAAGTCTTCAAGGCATCAAATAAGAAAAAGAAAAAATAAGACAATATGAGTGATAGATTAGACAACGAATTAGATGAGGAAGAAGCTAACTTTGTTAGAAAGCTCAAAAGAGGATCATGAAAACACAAAGGAAATATTTCCTTTATATATTTTAATTTTGGAAAAGTGAGACACTTTTATGCTAAATTCCCTTATAAGAATAAAAATAATGAAGAAGATAGCAACCTCAAAGGATACAGGAAGGGAAATACAGAAAATAAAATAAAGTTCTTCATCCAAAAGAAGAATCTATATACCAATGAGGACAACAACTCTTCACATGAAAATGAAAGTAAAACATAATAAATTCTCTTTATGGTTCTAGACACGCAGACAAAGGTCCTAGAAAATGGAGATATAGATTCAATAAAAGAAGAAAATCCTAAAATTAATAAAGAATAAGGTATTGAAGTAGAACTTATTAGTGTCTTAGAATAAATAGACAGACTCAAAGAAAATAATAGAAAGAAGAAAAAAGAATTGCAAAAATATAAAGAGGAGGAAAATGATCTTCAAGAAGCAGAGAAGACAATAATTATCCTAAAGGTTCAAGCAGAATAGGTAAAGAGAGTTGAAAAAGTATTAAAATCCCAACTAAAAGAATAGGAAGATATCTGCAACAATCTAGAATCTGAAATATTCCATCTAAGAAAGGAATTGGAAATATCACCTACTAATATAAATTTTGTGAAGAGATCTACAACCTTGAATGAAATCCTAAATCATCAAAGATAACCATTTGAAAAGATTGGTCTTGGTTACAACAAAAGGAAGGAAGTTGTCAATGAAGAAGCCTCAGCTTCTTCAAAATGGTCAAATGAAGAAAAAACCAAGAGCTATGTTGATATATTCAAAAATTCTACCAAGGTAGAAAAAAAAGGAAGGAAGATCAACAYGTTCCACAGAAGAAATTTTTTACTCATAGGAATAGAATCAGGAAGACTCTCCCATCAATATGGAATCACACAATTAGGTACCAAAATTATTTATTTGGCTATTGTTATTCTTGCAATGGTTTTAGTCATAAAGAAATAGATTGAAAAACAAATGTAAAACATGGTTATACAAGGAACAACAACAGAGATACCCATGGATTGTCAAGAAGAAATTACAACTCATTTTCCCATTTGATGAACTATAACATCATATGCTATAAATGCAACGATTTTGGGCATATAGAAAAATTATGCAAAAGTGATTTCAGAAAAAATCATAAATATGAAGCTCTGACAATCATGAAAATAAATTAGGAAGAAAGGGAACCAAAGAAATAAAAATTCATGTTCGTTCAAGATTCACTTTGTGCACAAAAGAATAAGGATAAGTGGGTCATTTATAGCGGGTGTTGTAATCACATGATAAGAGATAGATCAAAGTTTATCACCCTAAAGAAGAATGAAGGCAGTGTCACCTTTGGAGACAATGACAACTCAAATATAGTTGGAGAAGGTAGTCTCAATCTTTACAATGGAAAAGATAAAGTGGAAAAGGTTATGTGCATTGAAAATTTGAAACATAATCTTCTCAGTGTAAGAAATATGTTTTATCAATGACACAATCTTACTTTTAACTCTCGAGAATGTGATATCAGAAAATAAAATTCAAGAAAGATGGTTACAAAAGAAATCATAACTCCAAACAATGTATATGTTCTTGATGAAATTAATTGAGATTTTTTTTTATAGGGAAGATAGATTAAATTTGGTTGTGGAATAAAAGAATGGTCCATATGAACTTTGAAAACCTAGTAAAAATTAGCATCAAACAAGTAGTAAGAGATATGCCAAAGATCACAAAACCCTCAAGCACTATATGTAAGCAGTGACAGCATGGAAAACACTCAAGGGTGAGTTCACAACAAAGGAATATGAAACATCCAAGCCATTGGAACTTGTACATATAGATCTCTGTGGACCAACAAGATCTAAGAGCTTGGAAGGAGAAAGTTACCTCATGTTGCTCACTGATGACTATACAAGGATGACCTGGGTTACTTTTCTCAAAAATAAATCCGAGGCATTTGAAAAATTTAGAGCATTCAAAGATTTGGTTGAGAATGAGACATATCTGAAAATCAAATACTTAAGTTCAGATAATGGAGGTGAATTCACATCCAATGAGTTTCAAGAATTCTGCGAAACACATGGAATAAAAAAACAATATGCAACTACAATAACTCCTCAACAAAATGGAGTAGTTGAAAGGAAAAACATACATGTACAACAAATTTGTAGAACAATGTTAAATGAAACAATATTATCAAACAATTTTTGGAGAGAAGAAGTTTACACTACTCTCTACATTTTAAATAGAGGAAAAATTAGGGTCAACAGTGAAAAGACACCCTATGAATTATGGAAAGACTAACTAGCATCTATCAAACACTTTAGAATATTTGGAAGCAATTGTTACTTTAAACAAGATGATGGGGATATAGGAAAGTTGAATCAAGGTTAGATGAAGGAAATTTGTTGGGTATTCATTAAGAAGTAAAGCCTATATATGTTACAAAAAAATACTGCAGAAGATTGTTGAAAGCGTTAATGTCCAAATAGATGAAGAAATACCACACAGGAACAAACTGGAAGCAGAAAAAAGGGATTAGGACAAAAGGGAAGAAGAAGAATATAAAGAAGAAGAACAAGAAAATGAAGAAGAATAAAAAGAACCAAAAACTGAAGAAGATGAGAAAGAACCAGAAAATGAAAAAGAAGAAGAAATTGAATGTCAAGATACACAAACACCATCAAGGTTTGTGCAAAAAAACCATCTATAAAACATAATTCTTGGTGATAAAAATGCTTAGACTCAAACTAGGAGACAACTGACAAGCATATATGAACATGTAAATTTCTCCTTATTGTCCAAAATAGAGCCTAAATTATTTGCAGAAGCCATGAATGATCAACATTGGGTAAATGCTATGGAAGAAGAGTTAAACCATATTGAGAAAAATCAGACATGGGAACTTGTCCCAAGACCCAAAGATAAGAATGTGATTGGTACAATGTGGGTGTTCAAAAATAAGTTAAATGAAGATGGAAAATGAGTATGAAACAAAGCAAGACTGACATTTAAACGGTATGATCAAGTAGAAGGAAATCGTTTCGCGATTTCGCACTTCGCGAGTTCATCTCCCTCCTTCGATCAACGAATGTGATCATTTCGCGATTTCACACTTTGCGAGTTCTTGTAGCTCAACCTTTGACTTCTTCAAGTCACGAGTCAATGAAATGCTGAGCTCATGCCACACGTCCTCCTTAACGATGGACGGTTCAGATCTTTTCGACGTTTCGTGACTTTGTTCCTCCTGTGTGATTTCAAGGATTTAAAGTTAGTGCACTTTACCTTGGTCGGGTGTCCACGATCTATTTACGCTCAAACCGAATGGTTGAGATATTTCTTCCTCTACCCTTGCTCCTCATTGTCTGGATGCTGATCAGACAGTCCAGATCTTTCCCTCTGAGCTCAATCTTTCTTTATACTTAGAATATTTTTCGAAAAGATTCAAAGGTTTTGACTGTTTTCCTTCCTGTGAGTCCTCTTCTTGGATCTCGTTCGCACTTCTTGGAAAGTGTTACTCCTCGTGAGCTTGATATTCTCAAAGATTTGATCTCCCAAGCACTTCTCTCTTTTCTGGGAAATTCGTCAAACTCGAATCTAAAGATTCTTGAAAAGAATCCTTTCTTGTCTTCCTGGCATTCCTCTACTCTTGTTCTTCGACATATTTATGGAGTCTCTTCGAGTCTTCGTCGAATTCCAGGTCTGTGCATTCTCTGCAATAGATCTTTACGCAATATTTGAGTTCTTACGACGACTAT
The DNA here is from genome assembly GCA_032191745.1 of Picea mariana. NCBI lineage: Eukaryota > Viridiplantae > Streptophyta > Pinopsida > Pinales > Pinaceae > Picea > Picea mariana. The sequence continues at coordinate 91,642 of JASDQU010309801.1, read as the reverse complement.
GCGCATCCTGCGGCAGTCTCTTTTCGCTTCCTGCAAATAAAATATTACACTATTTCTTCTGAGCTTTACGATTCAAAACAAACCCTGTCAATGCACTCCTTGCAAACTGTGTGCACACCTTGCACCACTCACGAAGAAAAACGAATAAAATTCTATGCAAACATTTCAAAGATACATACACTCGTAGAAAGATTCATTCATTCTTAAAACAAACAACAATAATAGAGTATCATGGACAACAACAGTCTCACACATTTGGATCAATTTTCCTGTGTTATCTTCATTCAGAATCAAGCAAATGGTTACTGTAAAATTCAAAGGAAAAACTACTGTTCACAACTCCTACTTGCTCATAACTATCGTAACCCCTCTTTTGGGTGTACAAAACCTCTCTTTATACAAAAGGAAACAAACAAATAAACTAACTTCTATGTAATTACAGTTACATCGAGACTAGGGTTAAACTCCCAGGTCACGCGTGCTCATTTTATCTCCATGCACGTGATCTTTCCTCTTTTGTTTTCTATCAGCTTCAAAATATTACAGTACCAGTCAGTGTTCGAGATTCTGAATTGGTCCTTAGGCGCTGAGTTGTCCTGCCATGTGTACTTGCTGACGATGCTCCTGCATCATACTCCCCCTGGACAAAAAATCATGGATTCATGTCCATGAGCTCTTGTACCGACTTTCCATGCTTCTGGATATCAACTTCACTCTCTCAGCTGTCATATTCTATTGGGTGTCCCTTCTGTTGGGCTCTAAATATGTCCTAAAAACAACCTCTATGCATCAACCAAAGGTAGGCGCTGGCACAAGCGTTTTACTTGTTGCCTACATAGGTTCTTACATTTCGTTTTCAATAACCAACCTCCAGAGATTCAACACCTGTAAAGGAAAAACAATCATAAAGGGAACGACAGTTGTTCTAGTCAAAGGAACAAAAAAAGGAACAACAATCGTTCTGTTCAAATGAACAACAATCATGATAAAGGAATGACAGTCGTTATATTGGGCTGAACTAATGTTGAATTAATTGCATTGTAGTATTTTCCCAACTTATCTAATTTTTCAACCCGGGGGTCGTAAACTGGCGA
>JASDQU010309801.1:55437-67168 GCA_032191745.1 Picea mariana | reverse complement strand
CAAACATTATTTATGAGTTGGTGCTCAGAGGAGATTGGTGTCTCCTACAATTTGGTTCATGCAAGCATTGTAATAGTAGGTTGGTGCCTACGAGATTCATAAAGATTTTTTTTGTGGTTTTCTCCCATTTGGGTTTCCACATTAAATATTAGTGTATTGTGGATGATATGTTTATATGAACATTTTGTATTAACTTCTTCTGACTCGTAAAGTAATAAATTAATAAAGATTATAAGAAAAGTCAAAATAGTCTTATATTGATTCACCTCCCTCTCAATATAAGTAAGTGTTAGAACACTTAAGTCTTGACACAACGCTTTGAGTGACACCTTCCTCTTCATAGGGACTAGAAATTCCAACACCATGCCTATACTACAATGGACCCATTTTGTTGCACATCGATGTGGACCCTAGTCTAAAATTAATCCAAAATGACCCAGACTCAAAAAGATAGTACTAATGGTCTTTCTTTTCATCGCATTTATTCATGAAAATGTTATGAAAATATATCCAAGAATTAGTAGACTTATAAGATAATATTATAAACCACTTTATTGCATTATCTTCAAGGGAATGACAAAACATTCTTAAAAATGAAACATCATCTTCAACTGGAAAGTTATCTGTGCAATATTGAAAAATAGCCATATGATCTTCAATTGCGACTTCATCATCCTCATTAAATTTAGGAAATATTTTAATATAGTTATGGGAGATATCATGTAAATTMATTGGTKATTGAAAGACTCTCTACCTATTTTCCAAACAAGGTTTAACATTAAGAGGAGGTGGAGGAGGAAATTTTCCTCCTCCACGAGGAATATTACCATCCATATTTTCTTGTAAATGTTGTGCAATAAGAGATTYGGCTTTTGAAAATATAGACTTTATAAAAGGGAACTTAGTAAGAGAATGACATATCAATTCATAGTGTTTGGAAAAGGACAAGCAAGAAGATGATAAATGAATTAAGAGTCTTGAAAATGAAATAAGGTTCAAAATAATCAAAAGTTGAAATAGGTTGATTTTCAAATATATGGTTATGTGAAAAGGATGAACCAACTTTTTTCCTTCTGTTTGAAGGAATAATTTATATATGTTGAAATTATTATTTATGAAAGTAGACTTATTCTAGAAGTTTAAGTGTGATTAAAGATAAGGACAATGAGGAAAGTTAGGGATGGATAACACATAGAAATACACATAGAAATTTATGAAGATATTCATGGAGATATTGTGGATATTTTTATGCTATGTTAGACACATTTTATGAGCACCTCAATTTTATATAATGAGGCCTCACATATTAATGTAAAAAAGTGATATATTACTATTCACTGTTTATTGATGTAATAGAGTGATATATTATTATTGTACATTAATGTAACATGAGATTTGATAGCTATTGTTGTTCTTATGTGAAATTTATGTGTGTATGAATGCTCATAATATCAACATTTGGTATCAGAGCATGGAGTCTAGATCAGTGAGGAGCGATCTCATGTAGAGAAATGCGACGATAAATTCCTAGAGGAGGAATAAGCACTCATAATCATGGTTATATTGAAGAATATTAGATCTGTTGTTGGCTTATAAAATTTGTAATTTAAGTATGTGCAATAGAGAAATGGTATACATGGATCACTTTATCTGTGGAGAAATGACACACTTTACAAAATCTAGGATTCTATAATGGATGAGATCTCCTGTTTGAGTCGCCCAAGTAGTGATTGTGATGTATGATTTGAGGTATATTTTTCATTGTAACTTTCATGCTTGGGGAAGAAAAGGAGATGGAAGATGGGATGAACCAGAGATACATTCCTGAATTGTGACAGATAGCTTGCAAACTATCTGATGGCTTGAAGGAATTTTCTCACGGATGAATGACATGGAACTGTAGAACCAGATGAGAGAAAATAACGCCATTTAAAATCATGCAATGGCTATTTGCAACGAGTCATTGATTTTGTCAGCCATAGATGCATCCGAGGAGTGTGAACTACTAAAGGAGGAATCTGTGTCATTTATATGTATTAAAGTATGTGAAAGTGCTTGAAGCATTATTCAACCATATCCTCGTGCTAGAGTCTGGCTGTAGATCTAGAGGGCATGCAAGCATAATAAATCAAGGACTTTTTCATATCAAGGTTTATGCATCTTCCTAGGAAGATTTTTTGTTGCTGCCGCACATGGTTCGATATGCTCCAACAAACACCACAATGAATTGACATTTGGACTGACCGATCTTTTGAAGTTGTCCATTGCATTTTTGTAAGGAATTGTTTTCTAAATATGCTTACAGAGGGTGTTTAGAGGTTGAGGAGACTTGTAATGAGAGAATCAAGAGTGTAGTTGATCTGTCTTCAAATTAATAGCTGCAGATGACTGCAACATTTATTTGCATGAAAAATCAGTCTGGATGTGACAAATTCTCTAGATGCTACACAGAGAGAGAAATAATGTGTTTGATGAGGAAGAGACTTTGCAAATTTGAAAATAGGGTGTGAAACATCTGATGAACCGACTTAGAAGATAGTGGAACATATACAACATGTTTGCAATGAGTGTAGGGGCTCGACAAGGTGACAATTGTTGAAGGTTTCGATATGTTACTTTTGCACTAGAAGCATTTAGGGATTGATAAAAACAATGCAAATCTATGTTGTGATTTATTTATCATTATGAAGTTCCTTTTTGTTTCAGGTTATCRAATCCAGAGCCATACATAATTGAAGGGAAATACTAGATAAACAAGTGTTGCGTGGTAGCGTAGTMCCTACCAAGMAACTTACAAGGTAAATTTTGGAAAATGGGGTCGAATTGTAAATGACGTAAGTGTTTGGTGCAAAATGTATATCACGGAAGTGTTGTGTGCAACATGTATATCACAGAACAGRAGGGAATAATAAATCGATAGCGCTAAGTCACGATGAATTGTAGAGTACGAAARTTTTGGGTGCAAGATTTATAATAGTKCCAACCTGGGGGCAATAAGCGAACCAACCCGCCTATCACGAAACATGGGGCATRCAATTTTGGTAGCGCTAAGGCGCGACCCCACAGASAGATAGTTGGMTAAGTGTTGAAAGGAACTGTGGTCGGTCAKGCTCATGATGTGACCATATAGGACCAATTGACGAGTTCGAAAAAAGTCAGGTTCAAGTTTAAATATATTTATTTAAATTATATTTATATTAATGTATCTTAATAGATAATTTGTGGTCCAAATGTAAACCATGTTCCAATATGTGGACGAATTGTAGACCACAAAATTTTTGGTTGCAATATGTATATGGAAGAACTGTAGATGACACAAGTTTTGGGTGCAAGATCTATAATAGTGCCAACCCGAGGGTTGGTCGGGTTCCCGTAAATCGCTGTCGAATACATTTCTTGGTTGTTAATGCCAATAAGAGAACCTATGCACTAAGTTGTCATGAGTAGAAGCATAATATATATGAAATTTGATAGGTGGGGCCTTACGTCTCCTTGAGAACCCTTGCACCCTATTTTGAAGCTCACCCGACCGTTGACCATTTCTTGATATCTCTTTCGTGGATTGTCAAGTTCATGAGTTCAGGCAATTTCCAATTTCTATTTGTTGTTTCCTGTGCCCACTACCTTCAGGCTTCTCTCCAAGTATATGCAATATGTATACAACTTCTCCAGAAACATACAAAAAAGATATTCATAGGAAATGGAATATCTATTGCAGATTTGAATATATTGGACCTTTTTTCCCTCCTCTAGACTCAACCAAATTCGCGTTTGTTTTTCCCCTCTACTCTCTCATTCTCGTTACTTAGCCATTTTTCTGAAAATGTCCTAATGCGTGCATTGGCGGACACACCGGTTCACATTTTTTCTCGTGCTTTTATATTGTGACTTCGACCGACCACTAACCATTCGATGCCTAGCCACTTTTCAGATCRCAGATTCCCAGATAGGYGGGCTCTATAACTGGGGTTGAATTGTAAATGWCGCAAGTGTTTGGTGCAAAATATGTATCATGGAAGTGTTGTGTGCAACATGTGTATCACAGAACAGGGGGCATAAGAAATCGATAGTGTTAAGTCGCATTGAATTGTAGTGTACAAAAGTTTTGGGTGCAAGATGTATACTGCGCACTTGTAGATGACGGAAGTTTTGGGTGCAAGATTTATAATAGCGCCAACCCGGGGGTCGGTCGGACTCCCCTAAATTGTTGTTGAATATGTATATCATAGAAAAGGGGGCATAAAAATTCGATAGCGGTAAATCGCGACCCCGCGGAGAGATAATTGGCTAAGTGTTGAAAGGACCTACTGTCAGTCGGGCTCACGATGTGATGATATAGGACCAATCAACGAGTTCGAAAAAATTCAGGTTCAAGTTTAAATATTTTTATTTTAATTGTATTTATATTAATGTATCTTAATAGATTATTTGTGGTTGAAATGAAAACCATGTTCGAATATGTGAATGAATTGTAGACCACAAAAGTTTTGTGTGCAAGATGTATATGGTGGAACTATATATGATGCAAGTTTTGGGTGCAAGATCTATAATAGCGTCAACAATCGCTATTCAATACGTTTTTTTCTTGTTAATTCCAATAAGGGAACCTGTGCACTGAGTTGTCACTAGCAAAAGCAGAATGCATTTGAATTGAAGATGGCATGAATACCCTCTTCGTGTTACACATTTTGCACTGAAATGTTCCGATATATACAATTTGACAAGAGGGGCCTTACGTCTCCTCGGGAACCCTTATCACCTTATTTTGAAGCCTGTCCGACCGCTTTATGCAGTTGAAACATACAAAAAATATCTTGCTAGGAAATGGATTATCTATTGCAGATTTGAATATATTGGAACCAAATTCCCATTTTTTTTTGGGGAAGATTTGTTGTTGTCATTGATGTCAACCCTAGTCATGGGTTTTGGACCGCAAGATTGATGAAGGTATTTGGACATGAAGGAAAATTCACATGCATATACAACACCCATGGATGGATAGTATGCATCATGTTGTTTCCGGTGGTATGTGGCACACCACGTGGATCCTCATGGTTGAGGAGAAATGAATTTTTGAAGATGACAAAGTGAATTGAAGATGGAAGTACATGTAGGCCCTAAAGATAATTAAAGAAAAGAATTACAAAATAAGAAAGTGCCAGGTCGACCCTAATGTTAAAAGGAAGTGACATAAATGGTATAAATAAATATTACTATACATTCATTTGATACATAAGTCGAATTTTAGAGGAAATCAGAAGTAAAGAAGGCTGGATTTCAAGGTTGGATGAAGTCTTTTGGTGATGTGTTCTAAGGCATGTTATTTTCAGGTCATCTTACCATTTTTGCTATAACATTTTTTCTAGAACGAGTCAGATGGTGAAATTTCTATGGTATTGAGAAGACATATCAAGGTACCTGTGGTAAAAAGTTCAGCTCTTTATTGACTATAATTATGGAGATACACTCCGTGGAATATAGAGTTTGTGACCAGTGCCGAAGCTAGTCAATAAACAAGTGTTCCGGGTAAAACAATCATAACTTATTCATAGAGAATCCAAATGATGTGGGATGAATTTCATTGGAAATAGTATGGACTGTAGTTTCTTGTATGTGAGTTTCAGAATCTGATGTTAAATATTGAGCGCGGGGCATTTTGTACAAGTTCAGTCTCCGGAATAAACCAGAATTGAACAAGATCTACCATTCTCTCTATAACTTCTTTTTGGTGAGGATTCAAGGAGTGAAACTTGGAGACATTTCAGAGAATAAAATAAATAATATTAGCTATAGGATTAGAGTATTCCAAGAATTGAATAATTGTAGAAATTGAAGAAGTCTTAGGAAGCATTATCGGGTTCTATGTGATGGTTTGTTGATGGTGATGATTTAATGTGAAGTTTTATTATCTCTCGTATATTCTTGGGTGGAAGGAAGGGGAAAGGATGAAGAGTTCAACTCTCTCTTGATATTGGAGGATTGTATCTTCCTCTTGGAGGTTTATCCCTCCCTTTACATTTGGAAGCTATAGCTACCTTTGGAAGTCATTACTTCCCTTGAACAATAACATTGATTATTTATCATATATTGTGCATGGTGTATTGTGGTGTATTAGTGTAACTCTTATACTATTGTTCATTTTTCATTGGATATAATTGAATGGTTTAAGTATAAGTTGAAAAAGGTTTTAAATTGTACTTGATGCTGATTCACCCCCCTCTAAGTATCAACAATTTTTCCACTCTACTCTCTCTTTCTCATTACTTAGCCATTTTTCCAAAAATGTCCCAATGCACGTTGGCAGACGCACCCATTCACATTTTCACTAGTGTGTTTATATCGTGACTCCAACCAACCACTAGCCATTCGATGCCTAGCCACTTTTCAAACTACGAATTCCCGGGTAGGAAGGCTCTATAACCGGGGTCGAATTGTAAATGACACAAGTGTTTGGTGCAAAATTTGTATCATGGAAGTGTTGTGTGCAACATGTATATCACGAAACATGGGGGCATAAGAAATCGATAGTGCTAAGTCGTGACAAATTGTAGAGTACAAAAGTTCTGGGTGCAGGATGTATATCATGCACTTGTAGATGACAAACATTTTGGGTGAAAGATTTATAATAGCGCCAACCCAGGGGTCGGTTGGAATCTTGTAAATCAGTTTTGAATACGTATATCATGGAACAGGGGGCATAAAAATTTGATAGTGATAAGTTGCGACCCCGCTGAGAGATAATTGGCTAAGTGTTGAAAGAAACTGCGGTCGGTCGGGCTCATGATGTGACTGACCAATTCCCAATCCGGGGGTTGGTGGGGCTCCCATAAATCACTATTGAATACATTATTTACTTGTTAGTGCCAATAAGCAAATTTGTGCACTGAGTTGTCACTAGTGAAAGAAGAATGAATTTGAATTGAGGATGGTAGGAACACCCTCTTCGTATTACACATTTTTCCCTGAAATGTTCCGATATATACAATTTGACAGTCGGGGCCTTACGTCTCCTCGGGAACCCTTGCCACCTTATTTTGAAGCCCGTCCAACCATTTTCCACAGGTATTTCTGTGCCTGCCACCTTTGCACTTCTTTCCAAGTATATGCGATAAGTATATAACTTCTCCAGAAACATGCAGAAAATATCTTGCGAGAAAATGTGATATCTATCACAGATGTGAATATATTAACCCTTCTTTTTTGTCTTCTATACTTTATTTTCTATTACAAAATTGTTGGGTGCAAAATGTATATAACGGAAGTGTTGGGTGCAAGATGTATAAAATGAAACATGCGGGATAAGAATGCGATAGCGCCAAGTTGGGACGTCGCGGTGAGATATTTGGCCAATTGTTGAAAGGGATAGTCGTCGGTCGGTTTCCCGATGTGAAGATATAGATGGAAATGAGGATTTAACAGTCCACTAACTGATCAACCCACAGACAATCTAGGAGCCCGAGAAAGTTAGGTTCAAGTTTAAAGGGATTTATGTTTATTTAAAATGTATCCATATTAATGTATCTTACTAGATTATTTGTGGTCCAAATGTAAACAATGTTCGAATTTGAATGATGTTTTGTGCCTATATATTGGGACTCCGACCGATCGCTAGCCATTCGACGCCTAGCCACTTTTTATATCGTGGATTCTCAGGTAGGTGGGATCTATAACTGGGGTCGAATTGTAAATGACGCAAGTATTTGGTGCAAAATTTATATCATGAAAGTGTTGTGTGCAAAATGTATATAACAGATCAAGGGGGCATAAGAAACCAATAGCGCTAAGTCACAATGAATTGTAGAGTAGGGAAGTTTTGGGTGCAGGATGTATATCACACACTTGTAGATGATAGAAGTTTTGGGTGAAATATTTATAATAGCACCAACCTAGGGGTCGGTCTAACTCTTGTAAATCGGTGTTGAATATGTATATTACATAACAGGGGGCATAACAATTCGATATCGCTAAGTCACGACCCTGCAGAGAGATAATTGGCTAAGTGTTGAAAGGAATTGCAGTCGGTTAGGTTCATGATGTGACGATATAGAACCAATCCCCAACCCGGGGGTCATTCGGGCTCCCATACATTGTTGTTGAAAACATTATTTGCTTGTTAATGATAATAAGAAAAGTTGTGCGTTGAGCTGTCACTAGGGAAAAATAATGAATTTGAATTGAGGATGGCATGAACACCCTCTTCGTGTTACATATTTTGCAATGAAATGTTATGATATATACAATTTGACAATCGAGGCCTTACGTCTCCTTGAGAACCCTTGCCACCCTATTTTGAAGCCCGTTCGACCACTTTCCACGACTGTTTCTGTGCCCACGACCTTCGCACTTATTTCCAAGTATATGCAATAAGTATATAACTTCTCCAGAAAATTGCATAAAAGATCTTTCGAGAAAATGGGATATCTATCATAGATTTGAATATATTAACCCTTCTTTTCTGTCTTCTATACTTTTATCTTTTATCACAGAATTTTTGGGTGCAAAATGTATATGACATAAGTGTTGGGTGCAATATGTATATAATGGAACACGCAGAATAAGAATGTGATAGCGCTAAGTTGGGATGCCGCGATGAGATATTTGGCCAAGTTTTGAAAGGGACGGTCGTTGGTCAGGTTCCTGATGTGAAGATATAGATGGAAATGAGGATTTGATAGTCCACTAACTGATCAACCCGCGAACAATCTAGGAGCCTGAGAAAGTCAGGTTCTAGTTTAAAGGGATTTTGTTTATGTTTATTTAAAATGTTTCCATATTAATGTATCTCACTAGATTATTTGTGGTCCAAATGTAAACCGTGTTCAAATTTGGATGGTGTTTTGTGCTTTTATAATGTGACTCTGACCGATCGCTAGCCATTCAATGCATAACAACTTTTAAGATCACAGATTCCTGGGTAGGTGGGCTTTATAGTTGAGGTCGAATTGTAAATGACACAAGTATTGTTGATTAAGGTTGGTTTTCATTGATGCCAACCCTTGAAGAAAGTCTGGTAGCACAAAGGTTTGGGTAATGGACCCAAGGTTTTTTCATGTATAATGGTACGAGTTTTAATATATTTGAAGATAATACTATTCTATATGGATAGTACATGTCATGCCATTTCTGGTGGTATGTGGAACGCCGCATAACTCCTCACGGTTTGAGAGTTTTGGCCTTACGAAGTTGGAGGACCCTCATATGCTAGCTTGAAACCCCAAAAGGTCAAAGAAGTCAAAGAGCTTGCAAATAATAAATTATTATTTGAATGATAAAGTAAAGTGAAAAAGTCAAGAAGGATTATTTAAATAATAAAGTGAAGTGACAAAATCAAAGAATATTATTTAAATGATAAAGTGAGGTGACAAAGTCAAGGAGGAATATTTAAATGATAAAGTAATGGAGAATTTTTTAATTATGGAAAGTTGTTAACCCTAAAAATGAGGAAAATAGGTTAAGTGACCTATAAATGGGTTAAGTGACCTAGAAATGGGTTAAGTGACCTAGAAGATGGAGAATATAACTAAGAGGCAAGACCATCTCATTTTACATCAAACTTGAGCATATTGAATATATATAGGTGGCTGAGGTAACCAAAGGATATATAAGCCAAATTTCAGAGGGAAAGTGAAGAAAAGAAGACCGGAATTCAAGGGAGGATAAGTTCTTTTGACGATGCTTTCTAAGGTATGTTATTTACAGGTCATTTCACCATTTTTGCAATAATTGTTTTTCTATAATGATTCAGACTATGAAATTTCTAGGAAATTGAGGAAACATATCCAAGTATCCATGTTAAAAACTTTATCTTGTGGGTCATTGTATTTTTGGAGTTACACTCCGTGGAAAATAGAGTTTGTGGCTAGTACTGAAACTAGTCTGAAACATGTGTTTTGGGTAAAAATGTCATAACTTCTTAATAACAGATCCAAATTCAGTAAGACAAAATGTGTTGGTTAGAGTTCATTTGGTAGTATTTTGTGTAACATTTTCAGATCCATTCAACAAATATTCTGTGTGGGGCATTCTCTACAAGGTCGCTCTCTAGGATAAGATAGAATTCAACAAGGTATGCCATTTTTGCTATAACTCCTTTTCTGAGAGGTTCCAAGTAGTGACACCTGGAGGAATTGCATGAAACACACTGAAGAACATTTTGTATCATTTTCATATCTTTATTCATTACAGGTACATAGTTATTATTATTTCAAGTTAGGGTTGTTGACTAATCCAAAACTAGTCATGTGAGACTAAAGAAAATTTTGATGAAAATGCTAGTCTCTTGTTGTTAAAGTTAAGGAAGGTTTGAAGGTATGTGATAATATACACTAGGTCTATTACAAATTTACAAATCATATTTGGATGATGATATTGATGAGGGATTATGGTTGAGGTACATGTTGGGTACATGGTTGAGACAAGTAGTTGATGAGTTGGCACATAGATGAGGTGTATAGTTGATGATGTTGGTACATATTGATGAGTCATAGTTGATGAGTAGTTGACACATGATTGGTACATACTTGGTACATGGTTGGATGCACTTGTTTATGGTAAAGGTTTATTACAGATTTTTTGGTACAGGTTGGTGCATGGTCGATGCACTTGTTTATGGTACAGGTTGATTACAGTTTGAGGTACAGGTTGATGCATGGTTGTTGCATGGTTCAGGTTTATTGGTACATGTTTACAATGATATATATCCCAACGATAGTGTGACAGTGGTTCCATCATTCTACTTCTACTTTAGGGTGGTTGGACGGGGCAAGGATAGGTGGTTGTAGCCACCTTCTAGTTGTAGTTGGAGAACATAGGGGGTTGTATCCTCCTTCTGGTTGTATCTAAAGAATAGGGTAGTTGGAGCTTCCTTCATGTTGTAGCCTGAGAAGCAAGGGGGTTGGAGCCTCCTTCCATTTGTAGATGGAAAAAAAGGGAATTTGGTGCTCCCAATGAATGTAATTTTTCAAGACATATAAGAAAAAACATTCTGTGGTTTTCTCCCGTTTTGGGTTTCCACGTAAAACACTAGTGTACTGTGTATGTGTATGATTGTTCGTTTGTTCATTCCTTATTTACTCTGCAGTTATTGGATGATAATGCTACATTGTTATAACAATTGGATTATATGGTTAAAAATAATTAAATTTATCTATTACTGATTCACCCCCCCTCTCAGTAATTCAATAAGTGTTTGGTGCAAAATTTATATCACAGAAGTGTTGTGTGCAACATGTATATCACGGAACAGGGGGCACAAGAAATCGATAGCGCTAAGTCACGACGAATTGTAGAGTACATAAGTTTTGGGTGCAAGATGTATATCACACACTTGTAGATGATGAAAGTTTTGGGTGCAAGATTTATAATAGCGCCAACCCAGGGGTTGGATGGATTGTCATAAATCATTGTTGAATATGTATATCATAGAACAAGGGGCATAAAAGTTTGATAGCGCAAAGTCACAACCCCGCAGAGAGATAATTGGTAAGTGTTGAAAGGAACTGTTGTTAGTCGGGCTCATGATGTGACGATATACGACTAATATCCAACCCAGGGGTTGGTCGGGCTCCCATAAATCACTATTGAATACATTATTTGCTTGTTAATGCCAATAAGAAAAGTTGTGCATTGAGTTGTCACTAGTGAAAGAAGAATGAATTTGAATTGACGATGGCAGGAACACCCTCTTCGTGTTACACATTTTTCACTGAAATGTTTCGATATATACAATTTG